>JAVSBV010148776.1:0-15491 GCA_033117975.1 Parotocinclus spilosoma | reverse complement strand
TGTGTGTGTGTGTGTGTGTGTGTGTGTGTGTGTGTGTGTGTGTGTGTGTGTGTGTGTGTGTGTGAGAGAGAGAGAGACAGGTTTTTAATCAGAATGACCCGTGTTTTGGATCACCACATTTTGTGTGTTTAGCTAAACTAATCTTACTCTTGCCAGGTTAATCACTTACCCTTCATACCGGTCGTCCCTACGCCCCCTCCGGGCTCCTCCTTCCCTCCTCGTTTTCTCTGCTCCACACAGAGGTGTGAGAACATCTGGTTTGGATTTTCTCTTTGCTCGCTGTCCTCGTCTCATCACGTCTCTCCCCGGGGTCCTCTCCGTTCCGTCTTTCTCTCTTCGCTCTCATTCTTCTCCGCTGTTCTCACTGCGCTCGTAAATTTGCTCCGACACGTCCATGTGATGGAGAACCAAGGCTCTCAGCGGCGTTCTGCATGTTTAATGTTTAACAATCGACTCCAGATTGATTAGAACCCTGAAATGCGAAGAGTCCATGAGAGACGACGTGGACTGAGATCATGCGTCATAAGATGTCTGATGTGCAGGCGGAAAAAAATGAATAAATCATGAATATTTGAATGACAGTATTTTATTTTAAGCTGCTGTATAATGAAGACATTTTTCACGCCAAAAGCAACGTTATTTTATTCACCCTCCGTTCGATTTTTGCAAACTTTCACCGTCGAGGAATCCCTCCCTCAGCACAGACCTCCTCCCTCCCGCTCTTTACGAAACAGCTCCTGCATCACTTGAAGAAATGTTGTTTATTTTGTCCATTTTGTTTCTCCTGGGATTAAAATAGGACCGGGTGTAAAAAAAAATAAAATAAAATAAAATAAAATAAAATCAGACCTGAATGTTTTTTTGTTTCATTTCACTTTGTGTGTAATGCCCTTAAGCTTATGGTTATGGTTAAGCTAATGGCTTGTGGTTAAGGTACTGGACAATGGACCAGAAGGTCCAGGGTTCAAATCCCACAGTTGGGTCCCTGAGCAAGGCCCTTAAGCCACAATTGCTGGCATTGTAAGACTGTATAAATAAGGATAAGGACGTCTGATAAAAGCCCCAGATAAACAGTGTGCTCCTGATGGGCTATACTGCTCCAGGAGATCAGCACTAAACTTAAAGTGGTGTTTCATAGTGTCCGTGTGTGTGTGTGTGTGTGTGTGTGTGTGTGTGTGTGTGTGTGTGTGTGTGTGTGTGTAGGTCCACAGCAACAACAGGCACACCCAGGGCGTGCGCGTGTTCTCCAAAGTGGAGTGCGAGTTTAAGGCGAGTTTGCTGAGCCCGTGGACCGAGCCGGCTCTGACGGTGACCGTGCCCCTGAATGACCTCCGGGACCCCTCGTCACGGCCCGTCGCCCTGCCTCTGGGCGGCCGGCCGGCTCAGATCCTGCGCTGCCACTTCACCTTTTCTGATCGCTGGCTGCTCATTAGCGAGATCAGCTTCTACTCCGGTACACACACACACACACACACACACACACACACGCACACCCAAACAGTGTCATGCGTACATTTCTGTACAGTACATTCCTCTCACACTCACATTTTACTAAGCTGTAACTTTCCGTCGTCTCATAATTATGGAATGGAAGATGATTTAGTCTGGGAGCTGCTTCTGCAGTCGGCTGAAGATCTAATGGTGGAGCGTGAAGATGGGATGCTCAACCTTCAGGAAACATTAAGGAACTTAAAACATCCAGTGCTTTAATGAAGACTGCAGGAAGACGATGGACAAAGGGTACAGGGTTAAAGAGGCAAACCGTTCTCCAAGGGTCCCAAGGGTTTAGAAACAACAGACTTGTATTAAGCACTAAAATGGCAACAATCTTAAAAAAACGCTGACTTGTGTGAAATAAAACCGGCGCGGGCGGCACGGGGGCTCGGTGGGTAGCACCGCTTGCCTCACAACAAGAAGGTCCCGGGTTCAATCCCAGTGTGGAGCGGCTTGGGTCCTTTCTGTGTGGAGTCTGCATGTCCTCCCCGTGTTTGCGTGGGTTTACTCCGGGTATTCCTTCCCACAGTCCAAAGACATGTGTGCTAGGTGAATTGGTGTCTCTAAATTGTCATTGACTTGCACATGTGTATGTATGACTAGTCTTAAGAGGAACGTGTGTATGGATATAACCTTGTGTGTGTCGCTGGGTGGCCACTGATGCCGATAAGCGACGTTAAAGAAGCCAAATAAACAAACAAACTTTTAAGCTGAGATTCCCCAAAAGTGTTTGCTATCTATTTCACATTTCTCAGTCTCTGGAAAAAGCTCAAAAGAAGCGAGAATAAGAGGACCTGGCAGCCTGTTTAGTTGACCTAGGCGCTTCTGCGACCGTTCTGTGCGCCTGCACAGACTGAGAACCCTGGCTAAAATCAGGGTATGCGAATTCATGCACTGAGAAATTGCAATTACTGAGCTAAAATCAAGATTTCTTATTTAATTAAAACTTACTATTATTATTAAAATAACTTACTTCTAGATTGGGGTATGCTGTAGAAATAACTACGTTAATAATCAGATATCTGCAGAAATCAGATTATGATCGGATTATTAAGAGCATATAAACTTACAAAGTTATATGGCCCTGATCACCATAACTTTGTACATTGAGATTTATATAGATTTTAAATTATCTCTCATAGCCAGGCATGTTTCGTGGCAGCTGAAGTCAGTGCTGTGAATAAGGGGATCTTAAACATTGGGTACAGTGGCTGATGTGAGCAGTGAGTGGCCCATGCTCTCCTCGCCTTGGATGCCTGAGGCCTCTCCTCCCCCACCGTATGGCTTTCACAGGAAGCCCTCCTAATCCACATTCAGATTCGATGCTTCTGTCATTCTCCAGAGTTGTAAAAACCCAGTCTGTACCACAAACAAAAGGTTATGTAAAATATCTTATGTAATATGTAAAAGGTTTACTACCACTACGAATATGGGTGCACTTTTTAGTTTAGAATGGTTTTTTTTAACTGTTTTAACAAGCAGGTGTCACAAATATTGACACCTCTATTAATTTTTTTTCACTGTCTAAGAAAACAGAGTAAACCACCTTCCTCTTACAGGGAATTTGTTTAGAATTAATTACTTTACCCAACAATAGATGTGAGCATTTACAGATGTGTAGCTGTTTTATGGCTATTGCCTGAATTATGCAGCTCAACACACTCATCTTCTTTCATTTGTGGATCTTATTTGTCTCTAATCATCTCCATGTTGAATACAATCTTTGTTAGGAGTTGCCACAGCAGACCACTCACATATTAGATTCAGTACAGGTTTTTAGGCCAGGTGCTCTTCTTCCTAACACAACTCTCCCTATTTATCCGGGTTTGAAACCGGCACTTAGAGTACACCACACTCTGGGGTTTTCTGTAAACTTCATGTAGCAAGCCCCAACTGGGTTTGAACCCATACCCTGGATTTTTCACCAGCTGCTGTCACTTTTTTTGACTTGGTTGAAGTGTTTGGAGATATTTTTTGTGAAAGTACTTGTGATTGTGTGTACTTGTTTGTAATAAGCTGTAAATGGCATTTGTAAATATCCATTTGTAGGTTGTACTGCTTTGTTGGTCCCCAACTACCTGTGTATTCTTTCTCATCAATAATTATGTAAAGTGGTTCACATACACTTGTTAAATCTATTTCATCTGGCTGATCTTCCGTCTTTATAACACTAGTATATATATGAATTTTAGCCTTCTGTCAAACAAAGTATAAGGTCCATCATACCATCCACTTAAATGATAGGCTTTAACCTACAGAGAGTCATGACCGTACATTACTGTATTTTCTATAATTAGTATGAATTTTTATAAACTAAAAATGTGGTGGCATTCTATATTCCTTCTAGTTGGTACCGTGTCAGTGGTATCTTTGGTGCATTTACATGTTATTTGCACAAGTTTTCTTGTGACAGTACCCTTTATATTTACAGTACAGTAACCTAAAAAAAACTGTGTGACTATGCTTATGTTTGGTCAACATTCTGTTTCATATAAAGTAGCGTGGTCGTTAAGTGGCACATACCTATACTTAAATGTTCTAGAGGTGTCATTAGCAGCTTTTGCACCACACGGTTCTAGGGACTAATTTGGGAGGAAATACCCCCCGTGGAGATCACTGGAAAACTGCATTTTTTCCAGGGCCATTTTTTGGTTTGCACTGCCGTTAGGAACGCTGTGTGACACTGAAGTGTTGTAAGCCACACAAATTTCACTTAGACGACTCAAAGCCAGATTTTAGAGTTAAAATGCTGGTTGGCTTCAACAAGGCACTTGCGCCTGGACCAGTCACTATACGCTTGCATCACTATGTCTAGATGAATCGGTGTACTCTTTCGTCTGGACCATAAAACAAACAACAACATTGCCATTTAGCAGACGTCCTTATCCATAACGACTTACAATTAATACACGATTGTGGGTTAAGGACCTTGCTCAGGGGCCCAACTGTGGCAGAGTTGGGATCTAAAGCACTAGGCCACCACAGTCCCAACATTTTACATCCCATTTAAATTTATGGCATTTAGCATTTACATTTATGACATTTTAACAGATGCCCTTATCCACAGCAACTTACAACTGTTACAATACAAGCAATGGTGGGTTAAGGACCTTGGTACCACCCAACTGTGGCAGCTTGGCAGAGGTGTGATTTGAACCCAGGACCATCAGGTCCAGAGTCCAGTACCTTAACCGCTAGGCTACCACAGTCCCACACTTGGACTGTCACTTGCACCAGTCCTTACACTTGCAGCAGTCATGGTTCATATGCGCTGACAAAAACAACAAGTAGTAGCTCTATCCAGATACACGAAAGGGGGCACAGTTCTAAGAACTATGAAAAAGTTCATATTAATTGTGCCTGTTTAATTGTATCTCATTTTAAGTTACCTTTTCCATTCGTCTATGAAGATGTATAGCTCATCTGTAGTTCCATTATCCCTCCCTCTGCCGCCTTCTTCAGTACAGATTCCAGCTTCTTAACATCACGTATCCCCCGGCCTCTGTGCTAAATCTGTGCATGTGTAAATAATCAGTGTAAATAATGCATGTTAGTTAAAGAGACATTAGGGAGATCTGGCCTTGCTAAATAAGATCTGATTAATGTCCTCCTGTATGAACACGCTCAGAATTATGCAGAACTGCCAACCAATCAGAGAAGCTGTAATTTACATGGATCAAGTTGTTTTTATTTTGAATACTCAGTAACCTTATCTCCTTTACCAGTTGTGAGTCATGCTGGATAAGTGCTAGTAAGTGACCATTGAAGTGGAATTTCTCAGTGCTGGGCTGTTAATTTAGCAGCAACCAGTAAATAACATCAGTTGCCAACACGAGGCAGTCCACATACCACCTACATTAGCACTGCCGGTGGGATAGGGTAAGACCTTGCTTCCATTGTAATGAGGACAACCATACAATGTCAATAAAATATGGGCAGGCGAGACAGTCGAAGTTGGTCCACTGTAATTACACAGTTTATTTCAAAATGGTACAATAGCTAGCTGGACAATGAACAAACACCGTGTTCGTATTTATTTTGGTTGCCCCTGTTGGTGTAATGGATATAATTATATAGAAAGAGGAAGTTTGTTGTTTTTTTGAACAGGTCATTATGAACAACACTCAGACACAAAAAATGGCTTTTTAGGCTAAAAAAATGTAGCAGGCTAGATGGTTAGGTGGGTAAGATTACAGTGCAGTTAAGAAATTAAAACTGATTATTTCTAAGGCCCCCAGTGAAAGTACTGGTGTTTAGAGTTTTGTCCCAAGATGTGCAGGAGATCTATGGGGTTGCACTGGCATCTCCCAGTTACAACCTACACTTAGTGAAGTGAGTGTGTCTGTACAGTGCTCTCTGGATGTGTGTGTGTGTGTGTGTGTGTGTGTGTGTGTGTGTGTGTGTGTGTGTGTGTGTGTGTGTGTGTGTGTGTGTGTGTCAGTGTGTGTGTCAGTGTGTGTGTCAGTGTGTGTGTCAGTGTGTGTGTCAGTGTGTGTGTGTCTGTGTCAGTGTGTGTCTGTGTCTCTGTGTGTGTGTCTGAGTATGTGTCTGAGTATGTGTCTGAGTATGTGTCTGAGTATGTGTCTTTGTATGTGTCTGTGTGTGTGTCTGTGTGTTTGTGTGTGTCTGTGTGTTTGTGTGTGTATGTCTGTGTCAGTGTGTCTGTGTCTGTGTGTGTGTCTGAGGATGTGTCTTTGTATGTGTCTTTGTATGTGTCTGTGTGTGTGTATGTGTGTGTCTATGTATGTCTGTGTCAGTGTGTGTGTGTCTGTGTCCGTGTGCGTCTGTGTCCGTGTGCATCTGTGTCCGTGTGCGTCTGTGTCCGTGTGCGTCTGTGTCTGTGTGTGTCTGTGTATGTCTCTGTGTGTGTCTGTGTGTGTATGTGTCTGTGTCAGTGTGTGTATGTGTGTCTGTGTATGTCTGTGTGTGTGTCTGTGTGTGTGTTTGTGTATGTGTCTGTGTAACTCTGTGTGTGTGTGTGTGTGTCTGTATCTGTGTGTGTGTGTGCCTGTGTCAATGTGTCAGTGTGTGTGTGTCAGTGTGTGTGTGTGTGTATCTGTGTGTGTGTCTGTGCCTGTGTGTGTTGCAGCCCCATGCGTTTCGGCCGTTTGTGTGTTTTATTGTATCTGGCAACGTAAAAACCCCACACCCTCGCGGAGACGAGTGTGGCAGAAGATTGGTGATGTTTTTGATCGGTTCGGTATCATAGCAACAAGAGCATCCTTAGCAACCGAGAATGCCCTATGTGTGCTCGATAAATAAACGCAAACGTGTCTGTACTACTAATGCAGCGTCGTGTGTCTCAGCGAAGGGGGCGTGTCCTGTGCGAACGCCCGTCTCGGGTCAGGAGTGTGGCCTCGGTATAGGTCGGTCGTAGTGAAGGAGGCGTGGCCTCTTTATTGATCGGTCTAAATGAAGAGGCCTGCCAAGTTGGTCCCAAGTTTTGGAGGCGTGTCCTCTGTGCCTGTCAGTCATAGTGAAGGAGGCGTGTCCTCAGTAAAGCGCTCCATGTTTTCACAGTGCTGAATCCTTCTGTGTCGTGACTCGCAAATCTACTAGCCTCTGTCTGTCAGAGCCCTGTAACCATGGCAACTGGAGAATGCAAGGCGGCACAGCAGCAATCCAATAAATTGTGAACGCGCGCACGCACACACACACACACACACACACGCACACACACAAGCCCCATAGTAGGTCAGCTGCAACTGTTTCATACGTTCATATGTTTATCTACAGCAAACATACAATCACACTATACAACACACACACACACACGCACACACGCACACACGCGCACACACACACAAGCCCCATAGTACGTCAGCTGCAACTGTTTCATACGTTCATATGTTTATCTACAGCAAACATACAATCACACTATACAACACACACACGCACACACACACATGCGCACACACGCACGCACACACACAAGCCCCATAGTAGGTCAGCTGCAACTGTTTCATAAGTTTCTATGTATATCTGCAGCGAACGTACAATCACACTATACAACGCGCGCACACACACACACGCACACACACCTGGAGGGCGAGGGGTTTCCAGCGCGTGTTCTTAAGAAGAACGGGCGCTGAGCTCAGTGTGTTCTGAGGTCTTTTCTTTAGCGTGAGCACGACGCCGTTCGGATCCTCACGCAGAGAGTTCACCAGGTTCTTCAACTGCCAGCCCACCTGAGAACGAGAGGGGGGGGGGGATGGGTTATGGTAGAGGGTACAGAATAACATACTTTACATTTACACACTGACAGGACGGAAACAGATAGCTTGGCCTCGGACGCTCTGAAATGATCACACCCAAAACCCCGAGTGCAGAACTAACCACGGAAACCTAACACCAGTCAAAGTCTAATTGATCTCTGTAGAGCTTTTTTTTTTTTTTTACAGCAGAGCATTGTCTCACAGCAGCTTTGCAATCGTCTAGGCCCAAAGCCCTGGTGGCGCAAGCCTAGGGTGACAGCGGCTAGGAAAAAAAACCCATAAAATGTTATAAGGAAGTAACCTGTATGGTTAAACGTTCTATGTAAATATTGAACTAAATGAAATGAGTTAGAAAGTTTATACTAATCTAGATTTATACTAATTTTATACTTTAGTATAAAGTATATAGTTTAGTATAAAGTTTATACTAATCTATATATATATATATAATATATAATATATATACAAGCCTTTTGTAAGGGTAGGAATGGCTGGGGGTTCTGTCAATCATATTGTGGGTTGTGTGAAAGTGCGTTGTTACGGGATGGCGTTCGCTCAGCTATTTTGTTTCAGTTTTAATATATTCGTTCTTATTTTCTCACTATTCATAGTTTTTCCTAGAGGTATTTTTTAGTTGCTTTGTGCAACGTATGTATCATGCGGGCTGCTAGTACGTTATACATGTACATCAGAAACTGTACTCTGTGTACTCTTTCCCCAGCAAGCATCAAGCAGTATGATGATCACCTACACTGTTCTGTACCAAGTAAAGAAAAGCCAGGGTCAGGACAATAAACATTTTGTTTATGTTTTTTGCTTTCAGTACATTATTCAATACATTACATCAAATATTTGATACTTTATTATGCAACAGGCTTTATATTAATGATTTGCCTAACTGTTGGTTAATGTAAGTGCTTCTACCATAAGTGCTTTACGATAGGCTACACTATGATATATACAGTATTTCAACGTGGTTTATGGTACATTTAGCCTAGTGGCCTAGTGGTTAAGATACTGGACTATGGACCTGAAGGTTCTGGGTTCAAATCCCACCTCGGCCAAGTTACCACAGATGGGTCCTTGAGCAAGACCCTTAACCTACAGTTGCTTGAAGTTGCAGTCTTGTAAGACTGTATAAATTGTAAGTTGCTCTGGATAAGGAATTGGATAAGGGATAATAACAGCATCTGTTAAATGCTGTAAATGTACAAATGATTTGTCGGAACGTATCCCCATCTTAAATCAGGGAACACCTCTATTCTTTGGTCAGAACCAATGGTTTTAACTGAAGGTTTTTATATCTGCTCATTATCGGCCGAGGCATTTTTGGAGACCTTCAGATTTTAGGTGGAACTATGTGCAAGTGAAACTATAAACACTGTGAAGATGTCACAGTGAACTGTAATGATGACGCCGTCACTTTTGCAATTGTCTCCTATCTCTCTTATGCTGGTAATATTGAACTGATACCATGATCTTATTTGGTTCTATTTTGCCAGATTTTGTTCAATAGAGCAGTGGGTACTGCCTTGTGCAAAAGCCAAAAGCAACAGCAGTTAACCTCTGCAGAGGTAGAAAAATAAATATTTTTGTACTAAAGTGAGCGTGAGTAATGAGGATAATTGGACTGGTTTAAAGAGGTTTTTTACTATAGAAAAATGATGCTCAGGGGGAAAGCTGAGGCTGGTTTCACATGCTATAATGAGTTTATTAGTTATGGTTTATGCATTGTTTATAAGTTAGAGTTATAGTTTATGCATTGTATCAGCTGTTCAGTCTGCTGCTGGTGGTTTAATGGTGGAGGTGTAATTTTCTTCCTAATACAAGTCGTTTAAATGCCACAGCTTACCTGAGTATTGTTGCCCATCCCTTTATGATAACAGTGAACCATCTTCTGAAGGTTAGGCCAGCAGGATAACACGCTATGCCACAGTTTGAATCATCTCAAACTGGTTTCTTGAACATGACAATGAGTTCAACTGTACTTAAATGGCCATAGTCACCAGATCTAAATCCGATACAGAACCTTTGGGAGGTGTTGGAATGGGAGATTGGCAAATGACAAGCATATGTGTCAGTATGGATCAAAATCTCAGACCAAATGCACAGACCCATTTACAAATAACAGTGTTTATCTTGGTACAACAGCATGTTCAGCTCTGGCATGCATTAGAATGTTCAGGGGTTGGACACTGAAACTGAAACACCAGTCATTTTAGTGTGGGAGGTTTCATGGCTAAATTGGACCAGCCTGGGCAATCTTCATTAATTGCACATTGCACCAGTAAGAGCAGAGTGTGAAGGTTCAATTAGCAGGGTAAGAGCACAGTTTTGCTTAAAATTTTGCAATGCACACAACATTATGGGTGACATACCAGAGTTCAAAAGAGGACAAGTTGTTGGTGCACGTCTTGCTGGAGCATCTGTGACCAAGACAGCAAGTCTTTGTGATGTATTAAAAGCCACGGTATCCAGGGTAATGTCAGGATACCACCAAGAACAATGAACCACATCCAACAGGATTAACTGTGGACGTAAGAGGAAGCTGTCTGAAAGGGATGTTCGGGTGCTAACCCAGACTGTATCCAAAAAACATAAAACCACGGCTGCCAAAACAATGGCAGAATTAAATGTGCACCTCAACTCTCCTGTTTCCACCAGAACTGTCCGTTAGGATCCACAGGTTCAATAAACACGGCCGGGCTGCTATAGCCAAACCTTTGTCTAAAATCAGGTGTTTCAGTTTTATTGTCTAACCCCTGTAAGTGAGCAGTCTGTTCTCATAGTCGACATGTTGGAATATCTCCCCAACAACAAAACTCATGAGGTGCTTCCAGTCAACAATGGTGTGATGAGGGACAAACCTTTTTCCATCACTTAGAAGGCTAGGTATGTGTACAAGCCAGTGGAGAGAGTGTAATGAACACTGTGTGTGTGAATTGTTCTACTGGGAAATCTTGGGTCATTTGGTCGTTAATTTGATGTGTAGCACGTACCTAAACACTGATCTAGCCAGGTGGCTTTAATGATTTGGCTGATTGGTGTATATCTTTTGCAGTGCGCCAGGTGATAATGAGTGATTTGTGTTAAGCATTTCAACTGATTAGATGTCATGGAGGAATTTAAAACAGACTGAGCCAAACCTCCTTCGAATTTCAAGGTGATGGCCAAGAGCCATATGATCTGATTCCAGCTTTATGGAAAGAGTAGTTGTTATTGATTCTGTTAGACAAATGGGTATGTGATTTGGTTACAGAAATACAGTGAATTGCTCACTTTTATTTCTTTATTGTGGTTTGTTGGATTGATTAATTCATTAAGGAACTAGACTGACAGTTAAGAGAGTAAGAGTACTTATGTTTGTACATTTGTACAAGTTTTCCAGATATTATGATCTACTTTAAACCCTTTCAGAACTGTAAGGATTGTATACACATAATTTTAATAACTCTTGACACAAACTTCCTCTCAATCTGACAATGAAATACATATCGAAACCATCCATCTATCCATCCATCTGTCCATTATCTTCCGATAAATCCACAAATCCACATAAATCCCCACTCAACAACTCTGGGCGCAAGGACAGGAGCAACCCTAGATGAGGCGCCAATCCAACATAGGGCACATGCACACAGTCACACATTAAGGGCTACTTTACAAACATCAGTTAGCCTAAGATGGTTGTCTTTGGGAAGAAACCGGGGTACCTGGAGTAAACCCACGCAGACACAGGGAGAACCCAGGCCACTCTATAAAGTCAGTGGCATATTGAGTGGTTTCATACAAATTTGACTGCTCTAGTTTGTTTCAATCACATTTCATGTCCATTTAAAAGTATGGGACCAATATGTCCCTTGATCCTCAAAGGGTTAATTAACATTTAATAACTGGGCACAAATGGCACTTAATTCTGATTTGTGTTTACACCTTATTTCATTTGCATTTATCAGATTTTCCTTTACCAAGCCAACTACTTTGTAAAGATTATAATATATAACCACAATTCAGAATAAGTTGGGACATGGAAAATGCAAATTCATTGTACATTTACTTTGACTTTTATTTCCGTGCAAATAGTGGGATCTATATAGTTAATGTTTGGTCTGGTCAACTTCATCCATTTCTCTCTTTCAGGCCACAAAATGTTGGGATGGGAGAATTTAGGGCTAGTGATGTCAACAGGTGATGTCAACAAGTGATTATAATCAACATTTGTTACAAACACAGTATTAAAAATGCTGTAGCAGTCTTGCTGAGTCAAGACCAGGACATACTGAGTCCAAGTCAAGACCAAAAACAAGGACACATTGAGTCTAAGTCCAGACCAAGACCGGGACATATTAAATCTCAGTCAAAACCAAGACCAGGACACACTGAGTCCAACTGGGTCCAATACTGAGTCCAATACCGGGCCACATTGAGTTCAAGTCAAGACCAAAAACAAGGACACATTGAGTCTAAGTCAAGACCAAGACCGGGACATATTAAATCTCAGTCAAAACCAAGACCAGAACACACTGAGTCTGAGTCAACACCAAGAACGGACCACATTGAGTCCAAGTCAAGACCAAAACTAGGACACATTGAGTCTAAGTCAAGTATAAAATTGGGACACTGAGTCAGAGTCAAGTATAAAATTGGGACACTTCGAGACTAAGTCAAAATCAGGAGTGGCCAAGACCAAGACCATATTTTTTTTCTTCATACAAAAATAAAAAAAAGAAATGAAAAAAAATGTGTCATTCACTTTAGATGTATTATACATAATATAATATAAAATATTTATAGTTGTTAATATACATTTCTTTATAGATTTTGTTAAATAAAACATTACAAAATATGAATAGTCTAAAATTATAATCATCATTATTATTAATAGTTTTAGTCAGGCTAAGGAAACGTAACTTTGGGACACAAATTATAGTGATGATTCTTTTCTCTTAATCAGAAGTTACCATATTAGTCAGCCGAATTTACCCAACAGCATCCATTCTATGCAATTTCATAATTAAAAGTGAAGCCACAATAATATACAGTCGATTCCAGTTAATGGGACCACATCGGGACGCAATCATTTTGGTCCTAATAAGCGGCTGGTCCGATTAAACGAACATGCCCTATGTTAAATCGCACAATAAAGGTTTAAGAAACATTTAATATGTTACATAGCACGTGCCATCTTGTAACATATTAAATGTTTATTAAACCTTTATTGTGTGATTTACACGTATAGCAAACGTACAAACAAGAACTGCTGTTGCTTACCAACTTTGTTCATTGAAAAATAAATTTGCAAACAAGTTTTTAGAAACGATTTACAATACAATGTATAGGTACTCAGCATGCGAAGCATAATACTGTAAAAAACAAGTTCTTACAAAATTCCAGTCAAGTTTGAAGAACTTATCCAGTGTGATCTGATGCGCTTTAGCCGTGGCGAAGTGGCGACTTGTGGCTTTTATTTGTAGTAAATGTAAATGTTTTGGCAAAGGTAATAATGCCAAAGACGAAGAGTTTCTTGATGGATATTACATACTGTACAAGATCTTTGGTCCGATTAAGAGGAATTTTGGTCCAAATAAGCGAATAACATTACACGTATTTAATAGGATTTGTTTCGGTACTTTAGGATTTGGTCCGAATATGTGGCTGGTCCCATTAATCGACTGTATTACAGATTTTTAAAACCTAAAAGAAACCCCAGGGAGGAACAGTATTTTTTCAAGAATCCCATTTTACCCATGCTCATCCTGGTCAAGGTCACTCCCAGGGAGGTCTGCAGCCTATCTGGAATTCACTGTAAACAGGCAGGGGTATGAGCATGGCCCCAAAACCATGTCAAACATGATTCATGTTTTGCATCTTGGGCTTCAATGCCAGATTCTCTGGAATTGCTGTTTTCAGCAGTTGGCTGTCACTTCCGAGCCACTGGAGCTGCTAAGACTTATTTAGTTTGCTCTCAAATCACATGAATAAGTATGAATACAGTTTGTATATATATATATATATATATATATATATATATAATCAAACAGTGCTGGGCTTAATCTGTGAAGATTTACAAATTGATTGATACTTACACCTTAAAAGAAGTACATAAGTCAAGTAAGGAAATTCAGATGAAATTCAGATCTCCCTGGTTGTACTGTTGTAATTTTTTAGAAAATATAAACATGATTTAAAGCCCCAAACCAAAGGGAGCTTCGACTTGGCTTACTGGTTCAGCTTATTTTCATTGTGCTGCAGCCTCAGATGCAGGAATGCCAGCCAGTTTTTATTGACAGGTCTCAAATGACCGAAACGTGTTCAGTTAAATAAAACATGGATTTCTCAGTATCACACAGCTGTACTTGTGCGATACAGGCAACTCATTACTCCCTTAACCCCACCAGCAAAACAACAATACACAGTAGAATGTTAACCATAATAATGTGTAGAATTATATATAATGAATATGTTATTTATAAGGCACATACAATTTTCTACATTAGAAATACTCTGATCTATTTATTTTTATGGTTATGCAAATACGAAAAAGCTATTGCTGCCCCATAATTGATGCCATTTGGAGCTGATTAAACACAACTATCATGTTGATTTGGCTTTCATGGTTATTGTATGTCATTTTAATATGACATATATTCTGAATATATAATATAGAATAATAAACTAGTTCGTTTGAATTAGTGATGCATCAAAATTCGAAACACAGACGTGCAGTACAACCCACTTAATTCCTGATGATTATTGTTTATTGAAATTTCATATTGGGAACCTGTAAGCAATGTGTGTGGCTGAAGTAACATTATTTGGAAGTGTCTGCATACGGTACTGTGAAAAAAAAGTCTTAGGCCACCATTAGAGTAACCATAATATTGTTTTAACAGTAGTAGAATGACCATATAGAACTATTTCTCAGCCTCTGTATTAGGAATGAGGAATGAGGAATACGATGAGGGTAGAATGTGCTGGTCGCTAGAGCTGGTGCAATCACTCTGGAGGGGTCATGGTTTATCAGAATTGTTTATTTGGGGATAAAGGCTTGGCAAACACGAGCACAGGTGCCTTCTGGTTGTGGATTTGATGAAGAGTTTGGTAATCCTGCAGAGACGTGGTGTTATGCAGTGTCATTTGGTGTTATTTATTGAGATCTTTAATCAAGATAGGTTGCAGAAGATTATTTTCTCAGACATATTTATTCTTGAAGGTTGTTGAGGCAAAGCAAACAGCGAGAATGGCTGTAAAGAACGTGTTAACATTTGTGTCAAATTGTATTACTATTCTGGTGGTTTCACATTATATATGGTTTTGGGTTATGGTTATGGTTTAGTTTTTTGACTGGGCGTGACAGGACTTTTATATAGTTTTCCGGCTTATTCTACTGTCAGGAATGCAAAAAAAAAATCTTAATGTATATGTAAGGCCTTGATAACAATAGGATTTACAAACCGGATTTCAAAAATGTTGGGACACTAAACAAATTGTAAATAAAAACTGAATGCAATGATGTGGAGGTGCCCACATCTAATATTTTATTCAGAATAGAACACAAATCACAGATCAAAAGTTTAAACTGAGAGAATGTATCATTAGGGAAAATGTTGTTTCCAAATTTCATGGCCTCAACAAATCCCAAAAAAGTTGGGACAAGTCCATTTTTTACCACTGTGTGGCATCCCCCCTTCTTCTTACAACACTCAACAGACGTTTGGAGACAGAGGAGACCAGTTTCTCAAGTTAAGAAATAGGAATGCTCTCCCATTCATGTCTAATACA
>JAVSBV010148767.1:0-15492 GCA_033117975.1 Parotocinclus spilosoma | reverse complement strand
AACCTGGTTTACGCACTGTACGTACTGTACGTATTACGTCCCTGTGTCAGCCGGAAATGGACCGACAGTCAGTGAAGTGGAGCGCTTACCAAAGTATCACAACAATACACAACAATAGATTTTGGAAATCAGTACACATGTAAGGTGCATGTCTGATTTCTGGGAATATTCAAGGCTTTTAGGTGCGCATTCTAGTGCGGAAAATACGGTTCACATTTGGCGTGTTGCGTCACGTCACGTGGTTAATATACCATCTCCATTTTACAATACCGTCACCGTATTTAAATACCATGGTATACTGTGGTCCCAGCTCTCTCTAGGTCATTGACCAGGTTCTCCTATGTAGTTCTGGGCTGATTCCTGACCTTTCTCAGAATCATCCTTAGCCAACAATATGAGATCTCACAGACCGAGGAAGATTGACAGTCATCTTGTGCTTCATCCATTTTCTAATAATTGCACCAACAGTTGTTGCTTCTCACCAAACTGCTGCCTATTGTTCTGTAGCCCATCCCAGCATTGTGCAGGTCCACAATTTTATCCCTGGTGTCTTTAGACAGGTCTTTGATATTGGGTATGGTGGAGAGGTTGGAGTGTGACAGGCAACGAGTTCCAAACGGGTCAAACAATTAATACAGGTAATGAGTGCAGAATAGGACAGGCTTCAGAAACTGAACAGGTCTGTGGGATCCAGAATTCTTACTGCTTGGTAGGTGATCAAATACTGATTTTATGCTGTAGAATGCAAATGAAATATTTAAAAACAAAGATTTTCAGAATTTTTGTTAGCTACTGTTTCAGAGGTAAAGTGTAGCTGCAATAAAAATTACAGATAGAAAACCAAAAAGTGTATCTGATGCTTACTTTCCTCATTGTACTGCTCACAAAGATATAAAGGGATATTTAATTTAAAATAATAAAATATTTTTTTGCAAGCAGTGCACTTCCAGGGTGTGACTGACAGCAGAGGCTTGTCTGAAATAATAAAAATGCTCTAATTAGGACCAGGCAGGTTTGAAAAGTCACTGTTGTGTCATCTGTCCACCCACAGATCAGACAAATGTTGTTTCTGGCTTTCTCTTTCATTCTCTCCCTTTGGGTTTGTCTGTAGGCTGAGGCCGAGGTGGCCTCTCTGAACAGGCGCATCCAGCTGGTCGAGGAGGAACTGGACCGTGCCCAGGAGAGACTGGCCTCAGCACTGCAGAAACTGGAGGAAGCAGAAAAGGCTGCGGATGAGAGCGAGAGGTGCGGCCCTATTGAATAAAGGCTTCATGCATTTGATGATTTATACCAGGGTGGAAGAGAGGATGCTTTCATCTCTAATAATATAATTGAGACTAGACATTTGGAATGCTATTTTCTGGTCTGATGTGGCTAATGCATTTGGATTTGGATTTTTACAGCGAGACCTGACTAAACCAGAAAGATCTTTAAGAAATGTGATCCAATTGTTCATTTGAATTTTACTATAGCTTGTTTTAGTCAATTATTCACCTGTCTGCACTTTGAAGGCTCTGTTACTTATTGTGTTGCAGGTGTGTCGGTCACCTCTGGTACAATGTGTGTGCATATAAACATTGAAAAGCTTTTGTCTGAATGTTTGGTGTGTATATATCCATATTAGGGGCATGAAGGTGATTGAGAACCGCGCCCTGAAGGATGAGGAGAAAATGGAGCTGCAGGAGGTCCAGCTAAAGGAGGCCAAGCACATCGCTGAGGAGGCTGACCGCAAATATGAGGAGGTGAAGCCCACGCCCATTGATGTGCACTGGACCCTTTTTCGCTTCATTGCCTAAGTGTGTGTGTGTGTGTGTGTGTGTGTGTGTGCGCGCGCAGGTGGCTCGTAAGCTCGTTATCATCGAGGGTGATTTGGAGCGCACAGAAGAGAGGGCAGAAATTGCTGAAGCGTGAGTCAGGGCTTTCAGGCATTACATACGTTTGCACACAACAGTAGTTGATGATGCCAAAACAGCCCATATCATACACACCAGGGTTCTCCACCTGTTTTTCAGCAGCAAGCTGAACACTTTAAGAGCTTTAGCCTGGCAGCCTATAGTTTAATTCTCTTTTTGGAACAGCACATGAACCTGCAATTAACATGCACGTCACTGCCATTGTCTAACCTCTTTTAAACAAAGGGGCGTTTTTATGATCCGACGCCCCGGAGTTCCAATCCATAATTGCATGTTGCTTTAACACACTTCAGAAGTACCTTTACTTCGCTGAGCTTAAACGCTTGCCTTTTTTAATTTTTTTTTTTTATCTCCTAATCCCTGGTCAGTTTATCTGTAGCACATATCATTTCTCACTACAGCTGGCATTTTCACAGCTTAGCCTGTGCTGTACTGAGAAAAAGGAAAAACTGTTGACTCGACATGCTTATAATGGAAGACTAAGAGCCGACCCGCAACAACATGGTTGGGTGTTGTTTGGGTTTTATCGGTTCTGATTCTGCTTATTGGTTCCAGTTCCTGTTTTTTTTCTGTTCATGCTTTAATTAGGGTGACTTGATGGCTAAAAAAATCCCTTTTTCTACAAATACTCTGACATCACTCTGTGACAATGCTCGGTTTTCTCACTGGTTGTCTTTCCCTGTCATTGATACCAAGAAAGACCAATCACAGATTGACTGTACTGAAGGTGCCAGTGTTTATTTTGAAGTTGGCCAATGCAGCACTGTGTATTGGAACCACCACTGCCTCACAGCAAGAAGGTCCTGGGTTCAATCCCAGGGTGGAACGGTCTGGGTCCTTTCTGTGTGGAGTCTGCATGGCTAGTCTTTAGAAGAACTTGTGTATGGACCCCCTATATGACCCTAGTGTGTTTCACAGAGATGGCCCTTGATGCCGATAGCAACGTTAAAAGACGCCAAACAGAATATAAGCAACTTTAAATGTAAACATAATGCTCTGCTGCTACGTCTTTGTGTCCTGGTCTCGTTGTTTACTGGGCTCAATGTTATTTTAGTACTATTATTATTGGGGCTCTTGAGTCTGGGATCTGTTTTTGTGTGCGTTTTTATTAGTTAATTAAATTTGGCAGTTTTTGTACCGTTTACCTGGGGTTTATATTTTGTTCATATTTAGCTTCTCTACATTTAAGTCTAAATCTTTCCAAGCATCTATTTGCATGACAGATGACTGCCCAAACAAGTGCTCTTAGACTTCCATTATTATTTAGGTTTAACACGTATAGGAGATTTTCGTACTACAGTATGTACTCGAAGTGTAACTTGTACCTCCAGTGTGTTCATGTACTTCAGAAAAAGCAGAGTGGTTCCCTCATGTTGTAGGAATGATAAAAATGGAAATGCTGTATCATGACTAAATGTTACCTGTGCTTCCTCCTTTCTCCACCTTTGTCTGGTACATGCATGTTCCAAAACTCCCACGTCCCAACCCACCCGCCCATCTCTGCCTGCATGCGCTTTGGCCCATCCATCCACCCCCTACCCTCCAACTTACCAAAAAACAGCAATAGACGTCGATTGGAGGAACAGCTGAGGAGTTACGACCAAACACTGAAGAGCCTGCAGGCGGCTGAGGACAAGGTACTGGCCCAGTTCTGTTTCCCAGTGGATTCCTCCTACAGACCCCCAGGGGTTGTGCAAAAGTGGGCCTTGGCTCTTTAGCAGGCAGCTCATGACTGGTGTTTGTGTAGAATTTGGGGCCGTTCAGGCAGAGGTGAGCTAGGGCATCTTAATATTTATGGTTAGGCAGGTGTTTGACATCTCTCCCCGATTCCCTGACTGATCCAGCTGCTTGCTCGCTCCCATCCTCTCGTTCATCCATCTTTTTCTACCCATTCTTACTTCCATTTTCTACTTGGCTAAGTGAATGATCTGTGTGCTCAACGCATGACCTCTGATTTATGCGTGCATGAACACTAATCACATTGCATGAATTTCCTACGTTAATACCCAGTGTTGCCATGCCTCCACAATAAATGTGATCTTTTGGTCTGAATAGGTGAAGCGTTTCCGATAAAAGGTTGCTTATTACACCCAGATCATGCACTGGCAGCCCAGTGATTTTGTTGATGTCTTGTTTGTGTGTTGGTTGTAAATTTCTGTTTTTTGTTTCCCCTCAACCATCTGTGCTGTACCCCACATTCTACTCAATCTTATCTAAATTCTCCCTTTACACTCTGTGTCCTACTCTCACCCCACGTCCATTTCCTCGTTTAAACACCGAAATGCGAAACGCAAAAAACAGCAAATGTGCGGAGTTGGAGGAGGAGCTGAGAAATGTCACCAATACCTTAAAGTCCTTGGAGGCCCAGACTGAGAAGGTAGGAAAGATATGGTTGTGGAGATAAAATTGCGTCGTGAAATGGGATGGGAGGTAGGGGTGTGCCATATCGTATCATTTACAATAATACCAGTTTCTATTTATACCGGTATAACACAGAGTATGGAGTACGTCCATTATATGACTCATAGGCAGAGCAACAAATATGGCAAGTATGTCTACTTCTAAGGTTTCAGTTATGTTTTACCAGCATGTAAGCAGGGATTTGTCAAGAAACCGGGACTGGTTAGTCCCCCATGATCATTACATAAACAGGATGTTAATATAGCATTCATTATAATTACTGTTAGTGTTGTTTTGGACATTTACTATTCTGTCCTAACTAGCCATATTTAGGAAATGGGTATGCTGTAATGGGAATGTTTCCTACACACCAGTGATAGGCTGCTTGAGTGGCTTATTTCTCTTTTAAAAAAAAAGTGAGAGAACTGTCTTGACTGTTAGATGTTTATTTCTCCTACTTCTCAAAACTGTTTATATTTAACCTGGGTGTGTTCATGTACATATCAGCAGCTTACATAGATTAAACCTGGTGCAGATAAAGAGCTGCCTCTAGCGTAACCATACGAGACTCGTGGTCCGTCTCTAAAGATAGAATACAGCTTTCAGTTCATAGGTAGGTGAGATTAAGGCGCAGGGCTGGCCTTAGTCTTTGAATTCCAGCCTATACATTGCACTTTAGAATGTAGGGCTTTGTTCTGCTCCACAGTCAAATATAGACGGGGGAGCATTCCCTCTTTAACCTGTTTTTCATCCTGATGCTCACACTAATTATGTCAGAGTTTAACCCTGATGCTCATGCCTGATTAGATAAACACTATATGACTGAGCCTTTGTCTGCATTGAGGCTCGTTAATCTTGAGAATTCAGCCCAGTTCATTAATTTATTTGTTTATTTGTAGTATTAGCTCAGTGTCTGTCCTGTTGAATGCTTTGCAGTAAGGTTTACCCAGTGGGTATGAGCGCTCTGCTTCTGGAATCACTCGGCAAGATTAACGGTACCCCCTCTTGTCTATTATTTGAACAATCTGGTTCTCTGATTGGTTGCTGCTGCTTTGCTTTCTTTGCAGTATTCCCAGAAAGAGGACAAGTATGAGGAAGAGATCAAGATCCTGAGTGACAAGCTAAAAGAGGTGAGACTGTTCTAAATGACCTGAATGTAAACACGACCCTGAATTCGGCACACTCTGAAGGAGTATATGCCTTAGAAATCTGCTGGTTTTGACTTTGTACAAGTTGCTTGCCTGTTATAATGACCGTGCGTACATGTGCTGGTACCAGACAGGCTTAAAGAGCCCATTCCTGATTTGTGTACGTATGTTCAGTTTTATAGACACACAAGTTTCATCTGATAATAAATTAAAGCCAGACTGGAACTGAGTATAGATGAAAACCAATATGTTGAGTCCAGTGTGGTGGTCACTCTGGGTAAGGTACTTGAACTATAGACCAAAAGGTCTAAGGTTCAAATCCCACCTCATCCACAGATGGGTCCCTGAGCAAGACCCACCATTAACCCACCATTGCTGGACTGTAAGATCGTATTAATTGCAAGTCGCTAGTTGACTAGTTTCACTTGAACATTGATGCACTTATATAAAATGTATAAATACCTCTTTTAGTGAGCTGTAATGGAATTGTGCGTTTTCTCCTGCAGGCTGAGACTCGTGCTGAGTTTGCTGAGAGATCAGTCACCAAGCTTGAGAAAACCATTGACGGTTTGGAAGGTGGGTTCTCGGCTTGGAGCCTGAGATTAGTCTTTCGCACTATACACGCGCTCTGATCTTTCTGTATACACCCGCAGACGAACAATGTGCAAGGATGCTGACCGTTAGCGACAAGTTGGATGATGATGATCTTAATGTCATGTAAATATCGGAGCATGTGTGTGCAGTGACGTGCATGTACGGTTTTATCTTCGATCATGGGTCATCCCGAGGCACTTCCTATAGATCTGGCATGTGTGTAATGAGCACTGCATTATCCTTTGGTTAAAAAAACCATCAAACCAGCACTAACAGCATTGTTGAGAAGGGAAGTGTCATACTTCAGTTCTAGCACTTCTCTTTTTTTCGCCACAGATCTGAATTGCCTAAAACAGCACAAATGGCTTTGTTTTGTTAATATGAGACATGCATGTTGACCTGTTGCTCATTACCTTAAGCATTTTTACTTAATAATGTACTGGGTTGCTTTAGTTGACAGACTTGATAAACATGTGTGGTGTGTAAACCAAATATTAATTTTAAACTCTCAAAGCTAAAATTATATCTGCACCTTTGGTCTGCCTAACTCTCTCTGGGAGTGAGTGTGACATGTTGTCACAAGTGCCACAATTCTGGAGAGCTCGGTTAGATCTTGAGTTTAGACTCTGCCTGTATGAAGTTACTTCAGTTTCCTCCCATATTCCAAAGAAATGGGTTAGTTGGGTTAATTGGGTGCCCTAAACAAACAGTAAACATCAAAGTAGCAATGTCAGGGCTTATACCATTTTTTTTATATATATATATAATTTTTTTTTCTTCTCCTTTGAGGTCTTCAACTACCACTTTGTCTTGGGTGTTGGTTTCACTTCATTCTTTGTTAAAACTTTGTGCAGAGTTATTCATTTTGCTGGCAAAACTGCATGTTTGACTACGTTCATACTGCTGGTACAAGCCCAGATCAGGAAAAAGCTGAGGCGGTATGAAAAATGCAGTGTGTTTTACATTGATTTCAGCGCACGCAGTATTTGATGTTCCTTCATTTCATTTGGTATAAAAGATCTGTCCAATCCATTTTTGTATTTCACTCCAGCAACACATTCCAAAAAAACTTGGGGCAGTAAAGCATGTCACATTTTTCACTTCCTGCAACAACAAAAGCTGCTTGACTCAAGATTAAGGTGTGATCGTACTTCAGCTGTCCCGCTATATTGAGGGAGTTCTCCTTGCCACTGTCGCCTTAGGCTTGCTCAATTTGGGATTGGCCTTATAAGATATATTATTGTAAAGCTTCTCTAAGACAATGCTCCATTATTAAAAACACTATAAATAAATTTGACTTTATACACTGAAATTCCTCCCAATTTCTTGAACCATCAAATGATATTATGCTCTGCAGAGGGAGAAATGCGTAAATCCCTTCCAATAGATCTGTGAGGTACCCAACTGTTTTTGGAACGTGTTATAGGCCTGAAACGAAGGGTGAGCAATATGACCATATGTTATCGTATCGTGATAAATGTAAACAATAGCTTTAGGAACACTAACAAACAGAACATTTGTAGAACATTCTTAATAAAAAAATCACACAATGGAACAAGGTGCACAGTAGATTTTAGGAATCTGTTGCCATTAATGCGTTTTTGTTTTTTTTATATACAATTCCGTGCATCATAAACAATATCATGACCGTCTTTAAATATTCAGTTACATTTTTACCACATTACCTTACATGCAGGAGTAGATGCTTTAACAACTGAAATATTTCAAAGCTGAGCAGGAAAAAAAACATGAAATCCCTTGGGTTCATACTGTCTGCAAAGAAATGAAATGTACGAAACACTGCATTTGTGGGTTTTTTTTGGCTTTTTTTTTGTTTTTGTTTCCTTCCTTTCTTTGTTCCAATTTATGATTTGCTGTTGTACCAGTAAATACCGTGCAGCTGCTGGCTAATAATGTCTCCCGTATAGAGTATATGGTTCACGTAAAAAAAATTAAATGAATAAGATGGGCAATGTGATTTTTATTGTTTCAAATCATTATTATCTAGCTTCTTGGGAGAGTCGCCCTGTTCAGTGTAGCGGATGAGCTGGCGGTCTCGACGCAAGCGTTACACACTCGAAACCCAGTTCTGCTTTTTAACAGCTGCATTGTGCTTGCTGTATGGTGAAATGTGTTACAGCATAAAAGGATGTAGACCAGTCCATCCTGACTGCAGTTCCACTGCCTCTGTACGCTCACGTCTTGCTGTTATGTAACTACTATGCAACCTTTTAGGCTAATTGTTCTGCAGACTGTTTGGATTAAACAAGGTGGTTAGTGGTTTCCTGCATGGTGTTGCTCTGCAGTGCATGTGGAAAGCGTGATTGATTTTTTTTTTTTTTTTTTTTTTAAATGCTTTTAGGACTATTAAAAAGACTTTTAAAAGAAGTGTTTTTTTTCCTAATCTGTAAAAAGTCTATTATTTCAGTAATAGTATTAGTCAATAATGTGGTGAGAGTGAGTTTACATTTACACAATTATTAAAAGCTGAATACGAAGATGAGTCTGAAGTCGCCATTTGATGGCAAAACACTTAATTCCTCCAGTGGAACTATAGGCAGGTGTCTTGATGATTTAACATGTGATTCAGCAGCAGGGAGTCACTGTTTAGTATGTGACCTGTAGAGTGCATGGCTCAGACATCCAGCCGCTCAGGCATTCAGGTGGTAAATAATTTTAAGTGATTATCCAATAATGTTTTTAAAAAGTCTTATCAGATTGTATTGAAAGAAAGATGCAGAAGGAGAGACGCTGCTTAATGCCTGCCATACACAAGCACTTTGAGGCACCAAAGCTTTGCTGTTTTGTGCTTGTGAAGATGTTTCTGTGCTTTTAGTTTTGCCCTTGAGCTGCCCATTGCGGATATTTAAATGTTGCACACATGCTTTGTTCCCCGAGTTCTGCTTGTTTGCTATCCATGTTCCCCTCTACTCTCTGGGTTCCAGCCTGACATTGACCAGAATGTATTATTTAATAATGCTGTTGGCCAAGGAAACAATGTTGGATGGTAAATGTATGTTGTATTTGCTTTTATCTAGGCATTTGACAATGCAGCATGTTCCTGAGCAGTAACTGTTTTGGTAGCCCTACTGTAATTGAAGTGAAGCTCTTGGGCTGTTAAGAGTTCTAATTTGGGATATCTTTCTTACTTGACTAGCCCATTTCCTTCTCTTGCCTACATTCTTGTCCTCCCCCCTCTCTCTGTTGTCCCATCATAGCCAATGCTTTATCTTCTGTTCTGCATGTATTCCTCTTGTCATTTTGCCTTGTACTCTCTTTCTGTCGACGTTGTATTGTCCTCCGTGCACGCTCTCAATCTCGCGTACATAGTTAGGATTCTGGGTCACTGGCACGGTCTCTTAATTGTCCCATTTGTCTGCCCCGTTCAGTTGTGCTGTACTTTGTACCTCCCACGATCATCTCTTAAAAGCAAAGGCTGAATAAATCGGCTGCTGGACATGAGTTTGGAACAATTGGTCTAACAGTTTGTCAGCCAAGTCTTCATGCAGACTGGTCATGCTTCACATTCACTTTCAGCTGCCTGCTCTTTGCTCTCGTATAAAGATTACGATGTTAGATTGTGCTTTAAGAAATGGTTTTTATTTTGGGTGAAATGTATGTCTGATATTAATCTTGCATCATCATTTCTAACACAGAGAGAGAGAGAGAGACGGACAGACAGACAGGTTTATATATGCCTTATGTTTACACCCATATTATTGCATTTTTGACACACCTGTTGTTTTCCAGAGAGACTCGCCACAGCAAAGGAGGAGAACCTGAAGATCCACGCCACACTGGACGCCACCCTGCAGGATCTCAACAACTTTTAGAGACCAAACGGCCCCTTGGGAACCCCTGCCCCCTTCCCCATTTGTACCTCTCACCCAACTTTCTACTTAGTTATTGCTGGGTGGCTGAACAAGGGCAAGTTGCTTTTTTGGTGTAGGTGGCACTTGGCTTCATTCCTCACTTCCCAGTGTTGGCCCTCAGTATTTACAGAGGTTTGTTTCGCCTCCCCTTTTATTTTGTTGCTTTTTTGTGTAGGCTTGCCCTTAAGGTTCTAAATGTTCCTGAATTGACCCACAATGATTTGTTATAATGAGATTAGTTGATATTGGTCCCCACGGTGCAATGTTAATACAGCAGATAAAGAATTGGAAAGGTTGCCATGCACAATGTTCTTCTTAAGCACCATGTCACAAAAATAAGCATCATACTTTGCCAGTGCAGATGGGAGCATTGTACTTAATGTGTTTCTAATTATGCTTAACCCTCTTATTGAAATGATTTATCCCCTGTATTTCAGAACAAGCAAAGAATGGTTTAATATCAGATGGTTTAACTATAAAGCAGCACTGAAGATCTGAGTTTGGTCTGATGTGATGTGATTAAACTGTGTTCAGCCTGCAGCCTTTGTCATTTTCAGGTGAAGGCATTTACTACCATCCCTTCAAAGGTCAGGACAGGGTTAGAGGCAGGAGGGAGGTGTCGCATTCCACTGCCAAAAAGGAGGCTAAACGTTCAATACAGAGAATAAAAGGGCTGAACAAGTTACAGGTATTATCTGAAAGTCTGGTGTACTGTTTGTTATAGTGAATGGCATAGGGACGTAAAATCAAAGTATCTAGAACCTTTTAAACTGGAACACAAATTGCGATATGAAAGATGTAAACATTTTGCTATCATCAGTGTTTCATTGTAATAATGATGCAAGATCGGAATTCTTTTTTTTTTTTTTTTTTAAATAAAGTACGTAACACTCATTGGCCTTTTGAGGGTTTTTTTCCCTTCATTTTCACTTTAAAGTGAAGTTTGACGTTTGAAATGGAAATTGTGCAATATTTACCATTCTCAATTCCGGTGGCTCAGTGTGTAACATCGTCACCTCACAGCAAGAAGGTTCAGTCCCATGGAGGAGCTGCCTGGGTCCTTTCTGTGTGGTTTACATGCCCTCCCAGTGTCTGCGTTGGTTTACTCTGGTTTCCTCCCAAATGTAATTAACAGCCAGGCTTTGACTTGCAAACCCAGTGTTGACTTGAGACTAAAGATGTATTTATTTGGGTTTAAGGGTTTAAATAAAAGTGAGATGAACTCATAACTGTTTTATGACAGTTTTAGGATTTTAAAGTTGATGGAATGAGTGAAGGTACCTAATAACTGACCACTTGTACAATTCCCAGAAAAATAAGAAAGTTAGTATGGAAAATGCAAAATAAAAATGTTTTTTAATATATCTTTTGTTTCATTGGAGACGGTATGAACCTAAGCATTTTCATGTTGTCCTTCGTTAATAAGCATCCTACAGTTGGGACAGGGGCAGTTTAAGACTAGTAAAAAAAACAACAACAATTTGATCATGTGATTTCAAGCGGCTGTTTATACTCATGATATACTTTGTGCTCTGGACCAAAGAAAAAATGACCATCGAGACCATGATCAGCAACAATTCTGAAATCCAAGGACTGTCAAGGTATGGTATGGGGTTGTCAGTGCCCTTGGTCATTTTCAGTTCTGTGATGGCAGCATTAATGCTGAAGAGTACATTAACATTTCAGAGCAACATTAACTCCTTCAAGATGACATCCATGTGTATTAACGAGGCGATATGTTACTCGAATCAGAAAAATCTAGGACTAAATTATGTAAATCCCCTCTTCAGCCTTTCTTTGAGGAACATTATTTTGAAACTATTCACTAATTTTCTTATACATTTCTTGTGCACTAGAGATCCTCTGCAAATCTTCGCTCTTTGGAGACTCCGCCTATCCTGGATACTGAGTTTGGACTAAAGCATAAATATAATCACTGATTTGTCATCATCTGTTGGAAGTCACATTATTACTAGCTATACACTTCTTTGGAATGTGTTACAGTACTTAAATGCAGGAATTAATGTTTATTTACAAAATCAAATTAAGTTAATTAGACAAAACATTAAATTCTGTCTGCACTAGCATTAAAGGTCAAAGGAAATGTAAGGAGCAATGATTTTTTTTAGATTTGCATTTTCCATAACATCTCAACTGTGAGTGCAAAGTCACACAAAAGGTAAAATGACATATCTGGATAACCCAGCCAGTAATGGGTGAGGGGGGCCTATCTTTTAGGCTATGTCCGGAACATGGCCACCATACTAGATCATGGGGAAGGTGTCAATGTAGAATATCAAAGAAGACCAGAAATCGATTACGGCAGTGTAAATCAGATTTGTGATCTGTGACTTTCGACTCACCCTGTTTTTTGATCAAGTGTGTTTTTCCAATTTTAGTGAGACAAGGATGGTGTCTCACAGGACGGCGCAGGAAGAAATGCACAATAAAACAAGAAAATTATTATAGAGTTGTGTTCAATAGATACATTAACGAATGAGTCAATAAGTTATGTTTTGTTAAGTTTTCATTTGAATCAACATTTTTTGCTTCAACAGTTAATATTAAACCACGGACGTCAGTTAGTCCTAAGAGCAGTTTTCAAATAACAGAAAGACGTTATACACGGGACATTATATACGGCACAATGTCTGATTTGTTCTTCAGACAAGGCACATTACAGGGCTGACAGTCACATGAATTCTCTACAAAATCCTTAAAATTCAATTCAATTCAATTCAAAAAGCCAGACGTGGTCCACTTTTGCCAGGACCTCAAGTGTTATGCAGGCCTCGTCTTCATGAGTCGTCTCATGTCCTATGGTAACTCTGTGTCCTCTCTCTAGCCAATGACAACAGATCTTCCAGCTGTCTGTCAAGCAGAGTGTCTTCTCCGTCGTTGGTTAGGACCCAGTCGAAGTTCACTCCCTGATCCAGACCGCATTCTGACTCTGCATCATCTACGCCTGAGGGGTAAGGTGCAGGTTTAGGTGCTTCTTCAGTAAAAAAAAAAGAGCTTAGTTAACTGTATAAAGGAGATGAAAACCTTCCAGGTTTATTTGTACCTTGTATTTAACAACCTACTAAGGGAGAGGTGGCAGCTCAGCAATAGAGATGCATCTCCCACCCTTCCTAACAAGTCATCAGCACAAGCAATGCCCTAACTGCTTGTATGAGCTATACAGTTTCTACCTGCAGTGAATCTCCATCCTCGCTGTATTCTAGTTTGTTCAGATGCCTCCACACGGACACTCGCACACTGCTGAGGAAAGCTGCTCTGGAACCACTGCAGATCAGACACACGCCTGCAGTCACTCACGACCTGAGAGACAAAGAAAGAAGGCAGGTCTGTTCCAGCAGAGCAACGAAAACAACCTGTTAAAGGTCAAGGTCAATCTGTAAGTGTGTGTGTGTGTGTGTGTGTGTGTATGTGTGTGTGTGTGTTTCCGCACACAGGCGCTCTTGGCATCAGATTAAACTGAATCCTTAATTAGGATTTTCAGAGATTGATTATCCATCTGAAGTGTAATATAGGTGAGGGAAGGTGGGGCTGATATGGGGACTTGGACATTAATATATAAATCCAGAAGTAATTTCCAGAAGCAAGTCCATTGCAAATATCTGATTAATTAAAACATAGACATTCTATTTATTAGATGATCAAAAGAGCCAAATGTATACAGGGTAGAGAAAATAAGTATTTGATACACTGCCAATTTTGCCACCTACAAAGTTTTCCCACCTACAAGGAATTGGGAGTCTTTTCAATTTTATCATAAGTAAACTTCAATTGTGAGAGACTTTTTGTAATCATTAATTTGCATTTTATTGCATAAGAAAAGTATTTGATACAATAGAAAAACAGAACTTAACAATTATTATAGAAACCTTTGTTTGCAGCTACAGAAGTAAAATGTTTCCTGTAGTTCTTGACCATGATTTTGGGTCACGCCTCCATACAAATCTCCTCCATACAGAGCTGTCAGGTTTCAGGGCTGTTGCTAGGCAACTTTAGGTTTCAGCTCCCTCCAAAAATTTTCTATTGGATTTAGGTCTGGACCCTGGCTAGGCCACTCCAGGACCTTGAAATGCTTCTTATGGAGCCACTCCTTAGTCGCCCTGGCTTTTTATTTTGGTTCATTGTCATGCTGGAAGATCCAGCCACGACCCATCTTCAATGCTCTTACTGAGAGAAGGAGGTTGTTGGCCAAAATCTCACAATACATCCACACTCCCTTCATTACGTTGCAGTCATCCTGTCCGCTTTGCAGAAAAGTATGATGTTTCTACCCCCATGCCAACACAGCGAGTGGCGATCATACCAGAAAGCTCTACACAAGGGGTCACGGCACATATGTTTACACTTACACATATGTGTAATATATGTTATATTGGAATATTGGAACAACCCTAGACGGGCTGCCAATCCATTGTAGGGCACACGTACACAGTCATGCAGACAGTCACACATTAAGGGCCACTTTATAGATACCAATTGACCTAACACGCATGTCTTTGGACTGTGGAAGGAAACCGGAGGATCCAGAGTAAACCCACACAGACACAGGGAGGACATGCAGATTCTACACAGAAAGGACCCAGACCCTGGGATTGAACCCGGGACCTTCTTGCTGTGAGGCCAGTGGAGACTAGACTTGGAACAACGCTCACATGTGTCAGGCTCGCCTTGGACTCATATGAAGCGACTGTTAAACATCTCTGGTGTAAAAGCTGGTCTGAGTGTTCACTGTACTTACAGTGTTGCAGATTAGTGCTCTTCACTTGTATCTGTGCTATTCTAACTGTAGTGTAAGTGATTCATAATTATTTGCTCTACTTACCCATACAGGCTGGGAGACTCCCTGGACCACCAGCTTGCAAAAGAAGCCTGGATCCTTCTGCCTTCTGCTCTCACCCCACAGGATCATCTGAGCCCGGTGCTTCTCCTTGTACTGCCCCGCTCCCAGGAGCTCCTCATAATCCAGCCCCTGCTCCTGACAATGGACAAAGCGTTAGCCACTTGTTAGGTATTTCCAAACAGTTTATCGACCGTGGTGCTTGAAAGTTTGTAAATTCCTTCAAATATGCAACATTTCTGTATAAATATGACTTAAAACATAATTAGGTCATCAACAGAAACTTCTAAAAGTAGATCAAAGGAACACAATATTACACAATGTTATTTATGCTATTTATTGGGGGAAAGGATCCAAGGGAAGCACGGGGGCTCGGTAAGAAGGTCCCACCGCCACCTCACAGTAAGAAGGTTCCGGGTTCAATCCCAGGGTGGAGTGACCTGGGTCCTTTCTGTGTGGAGTGTACATGTCCTCCCCGTGTCTGCGTGGGTTTACTCCGGGTACTCAGGTTTCCTCCCACAGTCCAAAGACATGCGCGTTAGGTTAATCGGTGTCTCTAAAGTGGCCGTTTGTGTGTAAATGTGTGTGCCCTATGATGGATTGCCGTCCTTTCTAGGGTTGTTCTTGCCCTTGCGCCCAGAGTTGCCGGGTGGGCACCGTCTGACCCACGACCCCATGTGGATTAAGCGGTGGTGGATCGTTTAGGAGAA
>JAVSBV010148750.1:0-15493 GCA_033117975.1 Parotocinclus spilosoma | reverse complement strand
TGGCTTTTTTTTGTAGTAAATGGAAATGTTAGGCAAAGACCTGTAGGTGGCAGTAGAGGGCTGGGGAGAAACTCAGGTGTTTTCGGGTAGTGGTGCCAGAGACGAAGACTTTCTTCACGGATATTACATACTGTACACGTTCTTTGGTACGATTAAGAGAAATTTAGTTTCAAATAAGCGAATAACATTACACGTATATAATGGGATTTGTTTCGGTACTTTAGGATTTGTTCCGACTAAGCAGCTGGTCCCATTAACCGGTGGTCGTATTAACCGGAATCGACTGTATATTAATTACAGGTATAGCTAATAGAGAATATGCATAGTTGTTTTCTTTAGACTCTAAGCACTGATGGACAGAGACATATCCACAGATTGAATAATACAGCCCACTCTACTCAGCTTCGATGAACTATTTATCTGCTCTAGAGTGCTTTATGGATTCTGATGACAAGCCACTTGGTTGTTATAAACGAGCTGCTTTGCTACTTTGCAAAATAACAGACAGCCCCCAGGATGAGACCACCCCACCCCTCACCAATATGGCATAAAGATCTGCTGGAAAACATATTTCATAGTCATAAAAGTAGTACTCACAATCACACAAACACAACGTCGAGCCATCGTTCTGACATATTAAGTGTGATCATTCAAATTCAAAGCTGATTAATTCAACTTTAATCACTAGCAGTGGCTAAAACGGCTTTCCTAGAATAAATCACATAGTACTAGCTACCCTAAACAAAGCAATCTATTTTGGAACTGTAACCAAAAACCGGACAGATTCAGATGAATTACCAGAGACAATACATATTGATCAAGACTAAAATAAATACCCCAGATTTAGCTCAAATGATGGCTCTGGGAGGTCGGGCTTATGCAGTGTAACAGTACATGTGGACATGGGACATAAGCATTTGTGTAATATACAGGAAAATACGCAATACAGAAAATGCCTTGTGGTTGCAAGGTCAAAGAGAATGGTCAGAATGGTTTACATTTACGGCATTTAGCAGATGCCCTTATCTAGAGCGACGTACAACTAATACATGTTACGAGATGTGGTGGTTTTTGGTAGGACCCAAGTATGCTGGATAGACGTATCACACGACGTATAATAAGAATGGGGAAATAATATAGAACAACTTAAAAGAAATAAAGAGCGAAGCGTAAGGCTCCTAAACACACAAAAAAACAAAAGGATGAAGGGGCGCGCCACTGTGTTGCATCCCGTCCAGAGCAACACGCGATCCAATCCGAAGCGCCAATGGGGCAAGCGTGCAGAAAGAGCACGACTTGGGACGTCCCCCAAGTGGCGAGGCACGAAGGTAGTCCTAACGCCAGAGGGTGAAGGTGGGCTCAAATGCGCATGTAGCGCGGGAATGCCATACCGGGCGCGTATACCTCAAATCTTTAATGGCATAGCATGGCAGCACCAGCGCGATGCATGAACACCTTAAACGGAAGCACACAGGTGCTCTTCTGGAAGACGGGCCACCAGAAAAGGCAAAACCACCATACGTGGTTATAATGTTTCTATTCGTGTTTTACCATTAGTATGGATGGTATTTTGAAATATATTGTGCCATTAAATGCTAAATAAACTCATTTTTAATGCCACAAAGTCATCTGACTTCTACCTTGGAATTTTAACTAAATAAGTAGCTATTTGAGTAAATGTTCAGATGAGATCCTGGGCTTATTATATGTATGAATGCTATATACAGTTTTAATAAATTAGATAAATATAATTGAATGGTTAATAATAAGAATTCATTATTTTTTTCCTCTGTTCTTTGTCTTGCTCTTAGTACAAGGCAAAGTCAAATGAATGAATTCCTGCAAAGCAAGTATTGCTCACCAACATTTGCAGCAGCTCTTACTGAAAGTGTACTTAACATGATCGTCAAAGACATGAGACCCCTGTCAATGGTAGAAGATAGAAAGATAGAAAAGGTAGAAGAAACTTGCATTTTATAAAGAGTTTAAAAGAAAAGTGGTTTTCTTTGCAAGTTACATGACTTTGAATAAGCCTTCTTTTTTTGTTTGTTTACTATGCTGGAGAGTAAAGTTTTGCACTTTAATATTAATCTGATTTACATGTTGTTTTGTGCTGCATTATTATGACGGTTTGTTGTCAGGATAAAATAAAAATAAATTCAGTTGTTTTTTTTAATTTGGAAGAAAATGAATCGTTTAGACTAGTCGACTAATCGATAAAATAGTCAATAGTTGAGTCAATAGAAAATTAGTCGTTAGTGGCAGCCCTAGCTGAAACCCATGCCTAAATAGCATGAGAAGCATCTGTTAGGAATCAGGTCTTAGATTGGATACGGGACACAAGTCGCCTCACCGATAGCTCTGTAATGGTGACCGGCGAGGACGGCCGAACGGTCCGGGGGAAGGTAGGAACCCTAACAATACAGTCTTGCAATTCAAGCAATCATGGGTTAAGGGCCTTGCTTAAGGACCCAACTGTGGCAGCTTAATAGAGGCAGGATTTAAACTCTGTACCTTAACCGCTAGGATACCGTAGTCCCTGGTTTAAGCGGCAGAAAGGTAACAGTAAATAAAATTACCACTAATTACTATTTAGCTATAAAAAAGAACATCATCACTGAATGCACAACATGTCAAACCATTAGGCAGGTGGGCTACAGCTAGGGAAAAACCACACAGGGTGACACACCAGGGAACACTGATTTCACAACATAATAGAGGATTGGAAAAAATTTGCCTGGTTAGACGAGTCTCATTTTCTACCGTGACCTTCAGATGGTAGGGTCTGACTTTTGCATAATCAACATGACAACATGGCTCCATCCTGCCTTGTATCAACGGTTCATGCTCCTGGTGGTGGTGTAATGGGGAGGGGGGTATTTTCTTGACATTCTCTGGGCTCCTTAATACCGACTGAGCATGTTTTAAAGAACACAGCCTACTTGAGTATTACTGCTGGCTGTGCCCATCCCTTTATGAACACAATGTGGGTGTATCTTCTAATGCTACTTCCAGCGAGATAAAGTGCCATGTCACCAAGATTAAATCATCAAAAGGGGGTTTCTTGAGCATGACAATGAGTTCACTGTACTCCACAGACACCGCTTTTAAATTCAACAGAACACCTTTGGGATGTCGTGCAATGGGAGATTCGCATCATGGATGCGCAGCCGACAAATCTGCCATATTGCTCACCAATAGTGTTTATGCAAGTTTGTCCACATGCTACATTTGAAAATGTAGGAGACATTTCATTATGGGATATTTCATCTTGGGGTATCCCCTAATTTTTGTGAGCAGTATAAGGTATGGAAAGCAGTTTATTGTAGTGGCTGCTTGAAAAGTCTGTAATCTAACAGTTAACAGTGGATTAGAGGTTATAGAGGTGAGAGATGATGAAGACAGATTTATTGAAAGAGAGAAGTGCTGAAGAATTGCCAGTAATCAATCTGAGCTGGGAGGCCAAGAGGAATCACGGATATGACACATTGTTCTGCGCTACATATCCAGTGCAGTCATCCATAAGCTTTAGACAACTCTGCTGTGAGGTGCAGTCAAAATCTTAGTGAACTAAATTTCCCCTTCTCCTCAGAGGAATACAGAAGAATAAATGAATAAAAGAAAAAGAAAAAGAATTTAATCACGCATTTTAATACATATTACAAACGTTTCCTGTTTTAACACCAATTAGCCTGGTCATAGATGTGAGGGGATGTCTGATGTCTGATTTCACTGGGCACAGGCACAGCCATTCCACGGAGGAGACATCAGTCCATCGTGCTGCACCAGGAGGATGGACGATCGGCCATTCCCTTCCCCGGGCATGACCAAACCATGACAGAGTGACACCCAACATGACCAGAAGCTATTGGGTTTCTAATCCAGGTTTTTACAGTGGTGGTTTCTACAAAGTAGTCACTACACTTTGTAGTTATATAATCACAGACTGTAGTCTGTCTGATTCTCTACATACTTTGTTAGTGTAATTTACTCTGTTCTCTAAGGCCAGACTTTTTTTATTGCTTGTTTCGCGGATCCGCCAAAGATCATATTGGAAACATAAAAATAAAATAAATAATTTGGGGGTATTTCCCGGATCCGCCACAGCACCAATGTTTGAAATAAAAGATAAATATATATATATATATTTTTTTTTTTTTAGGTTTTTTTGCCCTCCGGTGGAGAGCCAACGGTTTTGTTCTGTTCATTTATTTTTTCCAGATTCACTTTAATTTAATTGTAGGTTAAATCAATTTTATTTTAAAATAAAAATGTATTTTTTTCTTTCTCCTTCTTTGTATTCCTCCTCAGTAGATTTTTAAGTAGGGACATCTGAGGAACAAGTCTGGCCTAATGGTCAAGATCCCACAGGACCACCACTGTTCAGGTACTATATTGCTCACAAACATGAAGGGATAATTCAAACTGAAATATCCCATAATGAAATATCCCCTATTTTTGTGAGTAATTTATTTGGGTGGTGGATAATTCTCAGCACTGCATTGTGTTTGACTGTTGAGAGACACAGTAGTGCTGCTGGAGTTTTACAACACTGATCACTCACTGTCCACTCTACTAGAGAGAGGCCAGGATATTGCTCCACCTTGTATATGTAAAGTCCGAGACAGTGGCGCATCTGATGTTACATCGTTTCTGTCTGATCTATCCTAACTAACAGTTACCATGCTTTAAGACACTATGGCTATGTTAATTTACTACTTGTAGAGGACTTACCTGGTGAAACAGTTTTGATGCGAATAGGATGAGGGCAGGTGTTGAGCACCCCACGTACGTCGCCGAGAGTCATCCCCAAAACAGGTGTCCCTCCAATTTCCAAGATGATATCGCCAACTGTGATTCCACCTCCAGGTGCCGAGGTGACAAACGGGAACTCCCCATAGTCTGCACCGCCCCCAATGGCCACACCCAGTTCTCCAGAGGTGCCCAACAGAGGTATGAAGTTCTCCTGGACTTTGGAGCGCCAGTGCAGCTTCTTTACAGCCACTTTAGACATGGTGATGGAGCTGGGAGACAGAGGTGAATTTGTGTTACAATCTAATAATCCACCCACAGACCATAGTTCATCCAAAGATGAACATCTTAAAATAATATAAAATGTCTGAAAAGCTGGCCTTGGAAGATAAGAATAGATAAGTCATGGGGTCAATGTCGACCCCAAACAGCCCTATAGAGAGCTTTCTCATTTGCATGCAATTTGCAAGCTGCATTTGGGCACTGGCAGACGAGTCAGCAGATGTGCTCTCTGTAGGAGGTGAAATTAACGCTGCATGCACTTTATCCGTCATTGTGGAATTTATAATTTAAGGATACTACTGAGAGTAAATATGCAGTCCATGTGTATACTATTTACTCTTTAGCCAAGTCATAGCTCGTAATGTGACAATACTAAAATGGGACCTCAATAGCACAATTACTGTAATACTAGGCATAAAACAACTGTAGGGAAAATACTGAAACCTTTTAGGCATACTGGCATATCAATAAAACGGAATGTAACTGAAACACAGAACAACAGAACAACAGAAAGCGGGAAATAAAACCAAGCACAGCAACTGAATGCAAAGTATGGCCAAATTTATATGGCTGAATAAGTAATCGGATGCAGAAGAATGCAGAGAAATGCTGATGATGTGTACATCACTGCAGTCACAGCTGTAACATGTCGACACGGCCTTCCCTTTATCATAATCATAGTTTTAAAAAATGCAATTCAGGCTTAGGATATACATGCAGATAAAAAAAAGGTTCCTGTGTACAAGACCCTCATCCATCTCACAATAAAGGCTTCCTGTGTAGCCTGCAGTGTAGCAAACAGATCAGGGCAGTAAGAAGCCAAATACAAGCCAGAAAGGAAAAGAAATACAGACATAAACACAGAAATAAATGCATTTAAATTAAGAAAAGCAACACAGAATGAGAACGCAACAGTGGTTAAAAGGAAAAAGACTAAATCAACTGACAAATCAAATTGCAAAAAAGAGCAAAAAGACTATACAGGCAGCAACTGAGAGGACGGAATCGGAAAGTCTTCTTTAGGAATCCTAACGTCAAGAAAGTTCTTTTCTTCCGCAGTGTTATCTGCCAAAAAGTGAACACCGAAAAACTCTTGTCATTAAGGCTAAATACTGACAAATGAACTAATCAACAACTGAAATGATCAGACAACATTCTAAAGTATCCGCCGATTTTTTTCAAGTTGTCCTATTTATTACATAATCGTCTCATCGATACATTAAATGAAATCATCTCAGTTAAGTAGGACTACAGTAATTTTCCCCAGTTGTTAATTTTCAGGCTATCAATTAAGGCTATTAGCTGCTATTAAGAACTAGGGATAATAAGCAAGATGGCTATTCAGTCACTTCGTTTATACTTCATTTGCGGTGAATGAACAAACAATTAAAATATGAATTATTATATTAATATTAATCGTCAGCTGAAGTTACATGATTGTGACAGGTCGACTTGGAACAATAATTTCCAAGCTTATATGCACGTGTAATTTATATAACTTTATAAACGAATTTTTCAACAAATTCATTTGCTGATTGATTTTTTTTCTTACAACAATGTGTATACATTATTACACTATTGTTAAGCATACAGGCCTACAAAAATAATGGGGGCGTACAAACGCATGATTAAATCAATAATCGCAATTATTTGTATAACAATTAATCGTCAGCTAAGATGTAATGATTGTGACTGCCCTAACTGAGACCATCGCAACAAACAAGGTTAAGCATCAGCAAATGATTCTGCCTCGACAACAAACATCTACATTGAATTAATGAACAGGAACCCAACTGTGAAACTCTTTACTCTCCATTCTGTGCCCTGCTGGCTCTTCTACATTACGACACCAATAGCATCTGAAGGAAGACAACTCTGTGTCAGTATCAATAAAATGCAGACGTAATGCTTCAGACCCTAATGTCATTGGGATTGAAGAGAAAATAGCCAGTGAGCAGCAGGACTCTGAGCAAAAATGCCTTGTTGAAGCCAGTGGAAAGAGGCAATCGTAACTCAACCACACGCTACAACCATTGTGAGCAGATGAGCATATCTGAATTTACAACAAGTTGACCCTTGTGGCAGATGGGCTACAGAACAGTCAACTGAGGCTACAATTTCCACTGTAAAATTGGGAGAATGGAAGACCATTGCCTGGTTTGTTGAGTCACAAAATCTATTGTAACATTCAAATGATAGGGTCATTTGTTTTCACAGGTCAAACAACCTGAAAGCATGGATCCATCATGTCTTATCTCAATAGTGGTGTGGTGTACTGGCGTCAGTAATATTTTCTTGCCACATTTTAGGCTCCTTATTATGAACTGAGCAGCCTTTAAAGTCCATAGCCTACCCTAGCAGTGTTGCTGGCCATGTCCATACCTGTATGACCAGTGCCACACTTCCAGTAGGATAATCAACACTGATAAAATGACGTTTACTGTATTCAAATGGACTCCAAAGTCACCAGTTCTCAATCCTAAAGGGCAGCTTTGGGATGTAATGGAACGAGATATTTACATCAACAATTCTGCAGTAACTATGTGAGGCTATCATGTCAATAAATACACTTTAATTTAAAAAAAAAATGAATAAGATATTTTCAGCACCTTGCTGAATCTATGCAACAAATGCAACAAAGAATGAAGACAGTTCTGGGAGCAAAATGGGGCACAACCTGGTACTAGCAAGGTGTAAAACAACAGGAAATGAGTAAGTAAGAGAATAAATCCAGATACAGCTACAGTTTGAGACTAGGCCAGAAAAGGAAAGTTTATTCCACCACCTGGGTGCCATTACAGACAAAAGCAGGGATTAACCTTTAGATAAGAGGGGCATGGTACATTTCTGGCTTTGCAGACAACCAATGGTTCAAATATGATAAAAACAGCTATATATGCACATATTATTTCTTTAGTTGACAGAAAACCTGGTTCAGGTTCACATATTCATTCTAAATTAGTTACAAGGGTCTGGTGGAATGCTTGAGCAGACCTGAAAAAAGAAAGCTCTTGTAGATCACTTATAATACTCTATGTACCTGGTCCTTCTTATGTTTTCTGATTTATTCTTCTGATTTGAACCAAGTCAGGAAAGCAACTGTAGACTGTAAGATGTTTACCATTTAGAGCTGGTAAGATCTTGACATAGGGATATGTCAGGTTCATTTTGATGGGGTTTATACTCATGTGATGAACTAATGCTCATGATTAAATATGCACAAAACATGAGAGTTCAAACAAGGAAAGGATGTGATTAGTTGTATCAGAAGAGCAAGCAGAACAAAAGAGAATCCAACACTGAACCCTGTGGAACTCCAGAGAAGCAGGAGCAGGGAGTAGTAACACCTGATACACCCACACCTTCACAAAAGAAACACTATCATGGATGGTGTGTTTCAAGATTAAAGAAGACTGGGAAAACAATGTCGGAACTGATGGAAACTAAACTTTGCTCAACACAAGTATCAAACATCAGTGCTAATACTTCTAATATGCAAACTCATTTGTGGAGACACCATCCAAACGTGTCACTTACCGGAGCAAAGAGAAAACACGAGTCATAGCAGCTGCTTCTCCCCCATTTAAGCAGCCGCTAAGTGCCGATAGTGAACGGGTAAAGCAAATTACTCGCTCCATAGGGAAGTTTATAGCTTCTTATTTGCAGCCCCACTCTGTTGTAGACGATCCTGGATTTATTTTTGCTGGTAATTAAGCCTCGTTATAAAATTCCATCTCGCACTTATTTCTATGAAAACATCTAGTACAAGTCATCCTTTCCTAAACTGGAGTTTGTTTTGGCCTCTGTGACCCCTACATAAAAAAATTAATAGAAATTAAAAGCATTTTCCTTTTCCATGTTGTATCCAAAATGTATCATATTGTGGAGAAAAAACAGCAATATGTATGGTATTGTGAAATTTGTGTATCGTTTCACCCCTAGTGTTTGGCCATGTTTTCTTGCATAAACCATTGCTAATCAATAGCAGTTATCTGTGTGACAGTTGCTTGTTAAAAATTCATTTACATTTACATTTATGGCATTTAGCAGACGCCCTTATTCAGAGTGACTTACAATTAATACAGTCTTACAATCCAAGCCATTGTGGGTTAAGGGCCTTGCTCAGAGGGAAAGGTGGGATATGAACCCTGGACCTCCTGGTTCATACTCCAGTATCTTAACTACTAGGCCACCACAGTCCATATTCATAATCATGGCAGGACTATAAAAAATAAGTACATAGTATATTTTTTGGTCATTTCCAGTACAGTGGTACTTCTGGTCCCAAGCCATCAGTGCATAGTAACTAGGAAGCAGTGGAATGTATTGAAATAAAATGTAAGGCATCTTTCAAGGGAATTTCAGCTAAAGTGTGTGCTTTATAGACAACATTATACCAACACATAAATATAACCCAGCAATACACACTAATCAGAAAAATAGATTATTTTCATGAATATATTTAAAATGGAATATCATCTCAAATGGTAATATATCATACACAGCGGTTTAAGCAATGGATTAAGCAACGTGATAACAATTAATACGGCATTAAATATGAAACCGTTTTCTAGCATTATACTTTGTGCCATATGCAATTAAGTCTAAGTGCTATGATTAATGTATGTGTGGTCCATGTTACTGCTAATTATTCTAAAATGAATAGCTCCGTGTTGCAGGATGGATCAATCACATGAAAAACAGACTAGAGAGCTCGAGGCAGATTTTCCATCAGTTTGTTTATGCATGTATTTCTTGTGTCAAGTTAAGACGCTTAATGTTTGCAAAACATAACAGGTTGAAAAACAGAACTGTAGACTCGGATTGAGACTTGAAACAGTAAGACATTTCAGAGGCTTCTAGTGGCTCCTTTCTTAACCACAATTACAGCTCCACTCTGGACCTAAACATCTAGGGATTGGATCTAATAAACATGTAGCTGACTTAGACGAGCTGATCAGTGAGGACAGTTCAGTGGTAGTGATTGGGTTAAAAGATTTTAGTCCTGGTTTAGAGTTAATTTAATTGAAATCTACACTAGGGCTGCATCTGGAAGGTTGCTGAATAGATGGGTGATCTGATGAGCATTGAGTTTTTTGCCTAAAGTCTTAGCTTATTAATAAATAAAGTGAAGTCATTACTGTTAAAACCATGCTGAACTTCAGAGTCGGTTTCTGCGATGTTTTTAGTTAAGCTGGAGATTGTATTAAATAAAAATCTAGGATTATTCTTATGTTTCTCTATGACTGAGGTTAAATAAGGATAAGGATAAACTTTATTGATCCCTTTGGGAGCATTTCCTCTGGGAAATTGAGGATACGCAGTTTTAACTTTGGTAAGGGCCTGTTTATATAAAAAAAACTTCCTACAAAATGGTGTGATAATGAAAAAATATAAAAAATATTAAAAGGGGAAGATTAACATAATGTTGTGCTTGGGAATTAACAAATGTCCCTAAATATTTAAAGCTAATATTAAGCAGATTGTGATAAAATCGCTTTATGGTGGGTTAAGGGTATCTGGATCGTCCAATATAACGTTTTTAATTGCTTTAAAATTTTCTACTAAGATGTGCAAGCTGACCTAACCCACATTGCAAAAAAACTGTCAGAAACACACTGACTTTTATGAGAGTATATATGCACAGCTGTACAGTAGATCACATGGTGCATGTGCCTTTTTTTAATTGACTATAAATTAGTGAGTGAACTGCTTGAAGGAAACAGTATAAAATCGAAATAAAATCTGTCTCACAGACAAACAGTTACTCAGATGACTCAGCAACATCAGTCAAACCCAGCAGAGCATTCACTCTTATCAGTGAGTGGATCATCAAACTGTGTGACAGACAAGTTCGGGAGATCTTTTAGTATGTGAAACTTCAGTGAGTGCAGAAAGCCCAGTAAAGTGACGGTTGGTTACGGTGGTGCAGTTGGCAGCACAGACTCCAGAAATGTGACAGTATGAGAACAGCGCTGTCAGTTCAAACCCTCACCGGCCCAAACGAATAAACAACTCGGAGGGAGGGCAACATTAGCCTGGTGAACACCAGGGCGAGATAAATAGAACAGGGAAATAAAGAATGACAAAGATAAGACAGATGTTCAGAAGGATGAAGGTTCGTATTTTAGAGCAAGGCAGAGAGTGGGAATAAATCAGAAAGAAGCCAAAGGCAAGGCTCCTGCTTCTCAATCACTTGTGTTTTAACATGCTGAATATTCTCCACAAAGCTGAAAAAAGATTTGATGTCAGACTGGTGTTTTGAATTAGGTACATCGTGCTCTCGATTTTCAGCTACAGTTCAAACTTATCCCAAAAACAAATGAAATATCCACTATTTTTTGTAAGCAGTGTATACTTTGTAAATATATTGCAACCCAATTTCTTAATTTCACTGATTATTTTGATTCAACCAACTGCTAGAATCAATGACCACTTTGACCTTCAAGGGCTCAGCTTCACGGGCTTGCAGCCCCTTCCGGGAAGGAGGTGAGCTGTACGGGGCTATGACTGCAGAATTACTTCAGGTCTGTATCACGCTAAGCCATCCACATGACAGAATTATGTTACCTAGTACAAATTTCGTTGTATCACCACGTATTAGTATCACTACGCTTTCATAACAATTGATCAGTGCGTTCACGCACGATGCGTTAGACGAATAATCAGTCAAACTGATGCTGGGACAGCGGATGAAACGACAATAACGGATGCATCTGCACATACCCTTAGGCAAGCCTAACCACCAGGCTTAACAAGGCTAATTATACAGCATGTGGGGTGTCCCAGAAGACATGACTAATTGTTTCTACTGGAAAGCTTGTCCGATTGGTCATTCGTCTAGCCCCACCTACTGTAGACAAGGCAGCTGATAGGATAGTTGTTTTTTTCTACAGAGACCGAGAAAAGCAGGCACCATGTCAATTGCTGCTGACACAGAAAAAAAACAATTCCTGTGTATGACCTTGGAAGCTCAGGTGTCTAAAGCCTAAGAAGCAGGATACAAGATAAACACAAATAACATCATACAGGGATGCACATACACACTCTGTAACATTTTCAGTAAACACAAGGTCCTGTTTGCAGGATGCTTGATTTGATATTGAGTGAAGGCACAGTCAATAGGTGGAGTGATTTGGTAATGGAGCTGAAAGTCATAGGGATAGAGATATATTTACACACATACATACACACACACACACACACACACACACACACACCATTTCTCATGTCCTCTGTCTCCTCCCAATTTTTTGCTGCCCCACTGTGAAGCCTTCTGTGGGTATACTGTGCCAATGCTTGCCCACTCTCATTTATTTACACAGCTAAACCACACAGGTACCCAAATTCAATGTGTACTGAGGACGAGGTAAGTTCTTTATTAAACTTTCTACTAATAAAGCTGTCTGCCTTTAACACCAAAGATTCAGTTTTTCCTTATTACAGCATTATTATATTTTACACATTAGGTTATAAAAAATTACAGTCAAATATTAATATTATTGGTTGTAATCTACACTGTAAGCGCTGCATTTCCAAAATACCCAGTAGCTTAATGTTTGTTTGGTTGTTTGGTTTGCTTAACGTCGCTATCCACAAGTCTATGGCAATTCAGAATGATCAATTAACCTAACACGCATGTCTCTGGACTGTGGGAGGAAACCGGAGTACCTGAAGTAAACCCACGCAGACACGGGGACAAGCAGACTCCACACGGAATGGACCAATCACGGAGTGATTGAACTTGATGTGAGGCGGTGGTGCTGCCCCAGTAACTTAATGTTAGTGAAACTGAAGTTGGTTTGGGTGGAATGAGGGTAATGAGTAACACCAGCATGTTCTAGGTATTCACAAATGGAAAAATAATATAATAAAACCAAAGGTGGTGAAACTGCTGGAAAGGTCATTTGGTCTAAAGATTGCTGACACAGCGATCCTTACAATCTACAATGAGGTCAAAACTGACATCATGGAATCAGTTGGATAGAAAAACAGGCATCGAGATGCATTGATAATTCACTAACAATCGAATCACAGCCCTCAACATCGAACCGAATTATGATATACCTAGCGATTCCCCCTGCTACCAGATGTATTCAAATGCTATAAAACATCTTGTTTGGAGGATAAATACGTTTATGTGGTATGAACTCTGGTATGAACAACACACATGGCACACATATTAGCAAAGCTGCAAAGATGCAGCAGTTGCTGTCAGTCCAGCTCTTAAACGTTAGTTGTATCAATAACAAAAGGTCAAATCTTCCTCCATCTGAGGGAGGATGAAAACTTGCCATGTCATCCAAGACACCACTACAACAACACAAGCGAACAGTAAACATGCTGACAGTGAAAATCTATCAGAATGTGCATTGAGTAGGCTCAGCATGTTATTTTCCTCCCTGGTTATTGCTTGTGCTTAGAAAAGCTGATCTGATTCTCCTAATGCAAGCACCAAAACTAAACCTAACTATAAAAGGAACAGGTGTGGTAAAATACGATTCAAATGACACTAGCTTAGCTTAGCTATTAGACAGATCAGGTGACTGAAGATAAACTATAAGATATGTTGGAAGTGATACTACATTAAATATGCTGACCCTTAAGGTCAGGTAAGAGCTGACCATTCTGTATCTATTTAGGCATTCTTTCTTTAGCACTGTGATTTTCCTCAGGTAGATCTCCAGTGAATTTCCATTCCACATAAGCCAACAAATTAAACCCAATCCAACGCTATAGTAGCTATTTATGCTGTAAACAAAAAGCTGCATTCTCAGAATATGCCAGCACACAGCTTTTATTGCCATAAAAATAACCTTTATTTGGGTGCAATTACTTTTTCAGAATAGCTTGCAAATACAGTAGATAATGAAGAAAGTTGTGAAATTGTGTCCTGCTGTATTTACTCCGTGAATTTGCCATATCTGATTTATGACTTTGAGATTGTTTGATTTGCAAGTAACTACTAAAGTCAGAATCTGAGTAGCTATGCTTTAGTAAGTATTAAAGTCACACGTGGCTAAAGTCAATTACTTTTCATTGTTGGAGCTAATTAAGCTTCCCAGCATTTATTAGTTCCGTGAGTAGACCAATTAAAAGAGGAAAGATAAGACGATGCCCCCACCCCTCAAATACAATTCCAACAAAATGGGCAAAGTCTGTTGATAAATCGCTGATTAAAAACAAATTAAAATTAGCAGTTTTAAATGGCAGTGATAGTACTGTACTGATATTAAAAAGTTTATTTGAAGGAATCCCTAGCGTTTCACTTGTGCTTGATATCTTTGCTTTTATTCATTAATTCCACCAGCAGTCTGCTACTAATAGCTTTAAAATTTTTTGGGAAGGCAGTGTTAATGTGCATAATCCCCTCAACAGGAGCAAAACAGATTGCAAATGAGAGGCTTTCACAGCAGCTAATGAGTTCATTTAGGCAATCTAAAAAGCCTGGCCCAGTCATTGTGTTAGATCCCAATCAGTGTGCAAATCATCAACGGCGTAAGTATGGTCTGTCACCCAGGGGCAAACAGATTACGACAAATTATGCAGAGCCCAGTCCACGTCCATTACAGGGTTAGGTATCAAAGCCGAAATTCCAAGAACTAGGTACTAAAGAGGCACCTATTACAACTTTTTTGACCGATTTCGATTTTTTTTATACATATGTCTGGCAAAATTCAATTCTGTGTGATTCTGATTTTTTTTTCTGTACAAGAATTATAAATGATTGCATACAGATCATTTTTGTTCATTATTGTTTTTCTGTTGATAACTACTTCACTGCTAAAGGAAGTGTTTGGATCCGCCCTCTCAGCAGAGTTAGCTTTAGCATTGTCAAATTGCACATATTCAGTGAGGTAATGCTGTTTTAAATATGTTTAAATTGTTCTGAGTGTTTGTGTTGTTCCTCCATGGATGAGTTTTGTCTTACTGTAAACAGCACCCAGTTTGGAGACATATCTGTAACCGAAATAATACAACATCACTGCTCCGTCACTAGTACAGCACTAAAAAAACGAAAAAATGTTTGGCTTCACTTTAAGAAAAAGGCTAAAGGCAATATTTGTGGAAAGTTGCTCTGTTGTAAAGGAGACTTCACCACTCCAGACCTCCATCATGACAAAACATCTAAGTCATCAGCATGATATTGAGCTTCAACTATGTAAAGGATTTGACCGACTGCTGCAATTGCCATGAAAGCTTAACATGCTTAAAAGTCCAGAACAACGACAGTATAGGTAAAGCTTAGCCTAAAATTATTACTTTCCCTTTGGGCCAGATATACATAATTTCAACTGTAGAGATTACGTGTGACCAGTAAGTCATAAGTAAAAGATGATTGGTCTTCCTAGGTCACTACTTTAGTAAATTAACCTATATTTAACATTTAACTTTTAACAACAAAAAAAACAATGTGAAAATGATGACTTTTGAAGTTAAAGATACTCTACCCAAACCA
>JAVSBV010148720.1:0-15497 GCA_033117975.1 Parotocinclus spilosoma | reverse complement strand
TGTGTGTGTGTGTGTGTGTGTGTGTGTGTGTGTGTGTGTGTGTGTGTGTGTGTGTGTGTGTGTGTGTGTGAGAGGGAGTGTGTGTGTGTGTGTGTGTGTGTGTGTGTGAGAGAGAGAGAGAGAGAGTAAGTGTTGCCAGTAAGTGTTAACTACATGTATGGCCCATTAGCCTGATAACTATCAGCAGTGCTGTTTATATAAGTAGTGAGAAATCTAGCCAGGATTGTGCAATTCTACCAAGAACACCCTGGCTGCATTAACTGATGCTTTTATTTTTCTCTGTAGGTGCTGCCAGAGTTCTGTGATTGCTGATGATTCTGACAAAAGGGCACTTTGGAAATATGACTTGAAGTACAGTAGTAACAAATTTGTCGTCATGCCTTTTGGCTATCTTGGATTCCCATTTCCAGGTGGATTCCCATCTTCACTTTGAGAAAATGAGCAACTTTGACCTGCACCCAGTTGGTCTCTCTGTCAGTCGACTTTCCCCTACTAAGTCAACAAGTAGCATAGATCAGTATACCCACCATCATAGCAAAGGGGATTCTGCATATAGCTCTTTCTCAGGGGGTTCTACTGCCCCTGACTACCCCTCAAACTTTTTAGCAGATGATTTACCCACACATGGCCTGCACTATGCAGATCTGAAATATGTCCAGGGTATTTATGGTCCCAGCATCCTTGAGTCAGGTTCAAAAAACATGCCCCAGCTTTATCAGTCCATGGAGGTCATCACACATCATCAAAACTATAATGGATGTTATGTCAAAAATTCACCAGTGCCTTCCACCTCCTTACCACCAACTCCACCAGCCCCACCTCTCCCTGTCCGGTTAGATGGCTCCGTAACTGCTAGAAAACTTGAAACCTCAAGGGTGAGCCAGAGTCCTGAAGGACAGTGTGCTGATACGTCCACATTCAGACTTCAGGCATATCATACTGATGCCCTCACTCCTGGTCCTGAAAGTGCACGTGGTTACAGAAATTCTCAGAGAAATTATGACCTTGGAGAAGACACTGTGTCAATGCCAGAAACTATCGTAAGTCCATTGCCACTTCAGACAGGTCAGTGTGGGAACTCACAGCAGAACAAGGGTATCCAGTCAGAAATTCAACAGAACAGCTCACATTCAGCCTCTGAGGTTCTAGTTCCTGAACAGCAACCCACACTCAACTCCTGGCATGTGGAACAAAACATGATTAGTGGAAGTATTCAACACAAAGGGCAGTTCTATTTTGTCACTGGGGTGTACAAATCATGTGAGTCCATTGATCCAAAAACACAATCTCAGTCTCACGTGCAAGAAGAAGACCAGAGATCTCATAATAACAGTGAAACCGTTTTTGACAGAGTTCAGTTAAGACAACCAAGCTGTTCTGATGGTCCATGTGGTGAAACTGTATTTCAAAAGAACACAAGTACACCAGAGAAAGATATGGATTTTCCCTATAAATCTGTCGGAAATCATGTTGGAAAGTTTGAGAAAACTTCTCCAAGTGTATACGACTTAAAGGAGGACCAGCAGATAATAAATATGAACATGGGCACACATCACACCACCAATAACCCCATCTTCTACTGTGGCCCAGATCCAAGCTTCTCAACGACTCCCATGTCAGTAAATAAGCTCGTAACTCATTCGACTGCGGACAGGGAACCGAAAATGTATCATAGAAAAGATGAAGATGTACACAATTTGACAAGACGGCCCTTAACAGATGTGCCTACTGAAAAGATAAGCAAAGAAACCACTCCTCTCCTGTACCACCTCACCGGCGCCAGCAGGGCCTCCCTTATGAACAGAACCTCTACACTGACATGCAATGAACAGGAACGGTCCAAAGATCAGCAAAATGCAGAAAAATGTATTTCCACAAGTGACTCTTTACATAAAGAAGTGTCTAAAAAGGAGAAACCAAATGATTTCTATCTATGCAATACTTTGGATGACTCCTTTAAAAAATATTACAAAGAAAAGATTAAGGACGCCCAAAGCAAGGTTTTAAGAGAGACTTCGTTCAAGAGAAAGGATTTGCAACTCCCTTGGCCAAAAAGAATTGAGCGGTACACTGAGGAGAGGTTCTCTGTAAAACCTTCTGCTCCACGTGTCCAAGACTTGCTTTCCAAGCTGGAAAAGCCCACTCAGCCTCACGCATCCCCATTTCAGGAAGTGAGTAAGGAGTACCTAAGAAACCTTAGTCAAGAGATCAAGAAAGGGGCAGAGAAAGATTTATTGACGCAGCAAAATGTTGCTCAGCCACAGGTGCCCCGTGTTGGTGGCAGAAAGCGTTTGACAATGGAAAAGAAGAAACTGTCTCGCTCTGAACCGGAAAAACTTCACGAACTTGCAGATGGACCTGCTCATATGTCCTGTCACTCTCTGGGTAACGAGAATGAAGAAGAGCTCTTATACAACCATAGTGAGCAGAGTCTTGTGTATAACAGACTGAGGATGTTTGAGACAAGGGGGCGTGCAATGTCGGCCTCTTTTTTCTCAAAAAGCACTCTTAAGCACCTTCAGCAAAAGGCTTTGATGGCATATTTGGAACGTAAAACTGGCAACAAGGTAGTACAGCCCTATCAGTCCCCTCTACCTGTGCCGAATCAGCTCACTGCTTCAGGAAGACGTTCAGACCCCTTGCCTTATGTAGTATCCCAGAAGAATCCACCCAGACCACTCTCTGCTAGTCGTATTCAAGATACCGTCAGAAATGATCACTTCACCTCCGCACACAGTAGCCACTTGCGCCAGTTCAGTTGGAAGGAGAGATCCGAACACCCAGGAAAGTCGGCCTCGGCAGAAGAGCTCCTTGATGAGCAAGAAGAACCTCATACTTTTAGATGTCGGAGCACATCAACACCTCCAGCCTTTCACCGGGTATGTTTGTGTTTTCATGGATGATAATCAAACTTGGATACTTAATGGTTACATTTTATCTTTAGTATTTTTGTTGTTGATTTTAATGTATCCATTTGCCATAGATCCTGAAACATTTGAAGTCTTCAGCAGCCAATGACAAGGATTTATCACAGTAAGCTTTTGCTTTTTTAAGACATATCACAGTGTTTGCTGTTTATGGTCATCCCATGCTGTCATGCGTGGTTGAGACCAGGGTTTTTCTCTGTACCTTGCTCTGTGTATTAGGCCATTGTCATGATTAAACAGGAAAACCCCAGACTGTTTTACAAAAAAGTGAGAGCACAAAAGTACAATTTTGTACAATACTGTTGCATTAAGTTTTTCTTCATTGAAACTTAATTAACTAAACCTAAAGTTTTTCTTACCTTATACCCATGTTCTCCTCTTTTGTACACTGCTCACAAAAGTTAGGGGACACTTCAAAATGAAATATCCCATAATTACATATACCCTAATTTTTGTGAGCAGTGTATTATTAATGGTGAATTATTGTGTGATGATTGTTTATTTAATATAGTAGAGTTCAGCATTAGAAGAACCACACTGCGAGGCAGTAGAATGTGCTCAAAGGTACAAGCACATATAACTAACCAGGCGTGTCCAATATTGAAAAACATCCACCTTTTCAAACCAAACCACTTCAAACTTGGGCTTGAGCAACTTTTAGCAATTTAATCTAATGGCAGAGACTGCAAGGCTGGTAATGTCTGTATTTTGTCTCCTGGTTTAGTTTGTTCACTAATTTTAAATTTCAGTCATCCTCCTTCAGGTAGAACACTAGCATGATTTGTGATGCTACCTAGCTTAGATAACACTCTTAATGTGTGGTTTTTTGCAAAGTGAGAGAAATACTTGAGGATGTCACCTCGCACATTAAAATTTAAGAAAATTTAAGATATTATCATGGAAAGTACATATTACACACTCCTAACCTGCACACATTTAAGACTTGAGAATTATTGCGTCATTGGATTGTGCTGACAAGTGAATGTAGGTTTAGTCTGCAATATACAAGAACAAGGTAGGGATTTTCCCATAAATAAGAAAATGGGGCAGTCTGCAATCTGAATATTTGCTATTTTATTTAAATTTCGGAACAAGGTACATTGAAAAAGCAGGGTTATTTAACCATCATATACTGTTTTTTACATGAGTTATGTTTTATCTGAGCTATTGTAAGGTCTGCTAAATGCTGTTTGAATTTTCTTGTTTGTTTCTCTATTTACTTTTGCTTATGTGCTCTAGTCTAAAAAAGCGAAAAAATATACTTAAACTTGTCTTGTAAAGCTTTTTATTTATTGATTTTAAATTTTAGACTCCAGAATAAAATGGAAGAACAATCACCACTGGATAAGGAATATGCTGCCTCAGTACCAGATCAGCAGAGGGTTCGAGTGGTGGCTCCCAGGGGAAAGTCAATGGAGGAACTTGGCGTGTCAAAGGTCTGGAAGCTTAAAGTTCTCAGCAAGAGCTCAGAACAATTACATCAGCCTCTGGGAAAACATGTAATGTCCGACAGAGATAAGAGTGATTTTATTCAGAAGCAGGACCACACCCAAAGAAACCTTGAGAAACACTATGCCCCAGTGGATAGCTCTGAGCAGAACAGTCATGTCGGTCCTGTATGCCTGACCTCTGAGGTGCCTTGCTCATCACATCACACATCTGCAGTACTCCATCCTGGGTTTGGACCACCTACTGAATTAGAATCTTCAGTTGTTTCTAAGCATGCACCCAGTTACAATGAAGAACCCCCTGCAGTGCTACACAGCAGTGCTAACGATAAACAGGGATCAGACTCCGCTCCGTCCAGTGGAACCAGTGAGAACAATCTGGTTTTCAGGTATCAAATTCAATCTCATTTCCTACAGTACATTAGTGTGTACATTTACGCACATGCTCCTGATACAGTAGTTGATTTGAGCTTTTTTCTGGATAATGTGGTATGCAATCCAAAATTAAAAACAGTTGGAACACAATTTAAAATACAAATGAATAAACACAGTGTGGCTTACATTTACTTTTATTTCGTTTCAGTCGTTTAGGAATCCAAGATGTTTCATGTATTTTCTGGTTGACTTCATTTCATTTGTTAATATGTAGTTTTAGATCTGCAACACCTTCGAAATAAAGTGGGTACAATAAAGCATTTGGCACTTTGTGGTACTACCATTCCTTGTCCGAACAATAAAAGGATGTTTTAGCATCGATGATACCAAGTGGTGAAGTGTTTCTGGTGTCATTTCATCCCATTCTCCCTACAAACACATCTTAAGGTGTACAACAGTACAGGCTTGTTATTGTCGTTTTCTGTTTAGGGCTGGTCAAGACTTGACGTGCAACCATTCCTTTGTAACATGCAGTATGGGATTTTGCATTGTACTGTGGCAGCCTAGCGGTGAAGGTACTGGAATTTGGATCAGAAATTCGGCTCTTTGAGCAAGACCCATAACCTGGAATGTTTGGATAGTATCAGTTGTAAGTTGCTCTGGATAAGAGCTCTGCATCTGCTAAATGAAATAAATGTTAATGAGTTGTCCTGTTGAAAACTCTATAAAAATGGTGTTGTCTTGAAGGTAACATATATTGATCTAAAATCTCTATGCACTCTCTGCATTAATGCTGAAAGCACAGAAGTGTAAATCGCCTTTGCCATGGTTGCTGATTTGTCTGACCACAATGCACATTTCCACTGTGTGATGGTCCTTCCAATATGCCTGAGAGCCACTTCTAAACACAGTTAACATTGTTATGGCTTTGTACACAGCACTGTTTTAGGTGGTGTTTGTGAACGTGACACTGTATTGAACTGCTTGACAAATGTTTGCCAAAGTAATCCTTGTTTGAATCACATCACTGTCCCTACTTGTTTGGAATGTGTTGCAGGAATTAAATGAATGAGTTGATATTTATGAATGAATTAAATTAATTTACCATCTCAAAATTAAATTAAGTAAAAATCAATCTTATACAATTGATGTTTAGCTTGATAACAAAATCAGAGCTAACATACAGACAAACATGGATGCAAAATACAAATAAGTAATGGATTGGTTAGATTGGGACCTAACAAGAACACTACTACCAACGGTGGACTTGTTGTTATGTTGTATTTGGAAATAAATAAAATTATTGACAGACTCTTCTCATATACTGCTCTCAAATATGAATTGATAAAATATGCTGAAATATTACCTCATTTTTATGAGCAGTGTATGGCCAGAGTATTCCCATTTCAGATAAGTTAGCTAAGCAATTGACAAAATTCCTTTGTAGTCAGATTAACATGATCAATCACAAAATGAGTTGCAACATTTCATTTTTTGGTGCGTCTTTTCTAGCAAAATCAAGACCGCTTCTCAAGGAATGTTTGAAGTACCACATGATGTCAGTCAGGAACAGAGATGTAATTCTGACCATGAGGTGTCTCTTAGCCATGGAGTCACAACGAATCCAAGCCTTTGGCATTTAGCACCTGAGAACACAGAGAACACAGCTTCTGAAAGTACAACTACAGCTCACTCTGAGAGTACACAGCCTCCTCAGGCTGCTGAGAGTGGAACAGCTCTTAACCAGCCAGCTCATGAAACTGCATTCCAATTCCCTTCAAAGGAAGCAGAGAAGAAAACGGAAGCAATTCCTCCTGGAGACAAGTCTGAGTTGGAGAAACTGGTTCAGGAAGTGGTCTCAGAAGACCCATCTTTAGCTCCCATTTTATATCCTGTAACTAATCGGAAGACTGCGGTCATGCTAATGGAGCAGTTGTTGTGTGAGGATACTCTTCTGATGGAAGAACACTATAAGAAAAAGCAGGAGCAGAAAACAGCCATGCCAGAGCAAACTGCATACAGGTAACTACTAGGTTTCTAGTGCTGTGATTTAAAAACGTGTGTGATTTAAAGGGCATGCCTTACACTTTTATGGACTTCTGTGTTTTCTCATATGATCAGCTTGTCAGCGCAGAATGATAACAGCCATACTATGACTTCTCAACAACATGGACTCTCCAGTATAGAAGCTCATATTACAGAGAAGAAGGTACCTGTCTCAACACCTTTCTGACTCATTGCTTTTTGATCAGATTAGTAGATTCACTTTTCTTTCTAGCTGATCTAGAATTGTGTTTGGGTGTGTATCCTGCAGAAATAAGCCGGTTAATTAGCAACATGTTCCCTATATCTACGCTCTGCCCATATTATCAGGTGCACCTAAAAATGCTATGAATGATGTAATAATGATGTATTTTGTGTAGTTAACCAGCTTCCACCATGTCAGTCAACAGAAAGGATATTGATTATTGAATATTGATTGGGTGGTGGATCATTCTTGGTACAGCGGTGTCACTGGCACAGCAGTGTGTGCGATGCAAGTGTGAGTGTATCAGGTGCAGCAGTGTTGCTTTCAAACTGCATAGTTTCACTGCCAGGTGGACAAAGTACTTTTAACCAGAATATCGAATGCAAACGGCTTTTTAAAGTCAGTCTGGATAAGGGCATCTGCTAAATGTTGTAAATGAAAATATCGACCCATTAGTGACTGCTGTGAGCTAAAGCACGGCTACAGGACAAAGTTTTTTCATTGGTAAACAGGGTAAAAGGGGGCAAACTCATTTTGCAAAGCATAGTTACTTTTCTTTTATATACAGGGAGAACTTATGTACCTAAAAATGGCCTAGTGAAGGTAGAAATGCAACAGTGTGAGAGAGAGAGAGTGCGTGTATGCGAGAGCGTGCGTGCGAGAGTGTGAGTGTGTGAGATTAAAAATGGTGTTGAAAAATCGTAGTTTAGTGAGTAAGAAAAGTAAAAAGTAAAACAAAACACTTTTGTTGAATTTACTGAATTGTGAATCATGAGTTTCGGCTGAAACGATTCATGTAACTCGACTGATAAACTTAAACTCAGTGTGTGTGTACATGTATGCGTGTTTGTGTTATGTTGTTGCAGTACAGCAGTAGTAATTACATTTAACAGAACAGCCTCTGCTGCACAAAGTATTATTTATCTCATGCAACATCAGCTAGTTATGTTTTGCCTATTATAGCCTCGTTCCTGTGCAGCTAATTTTGTTCTAATTTGTTCTCCTGACACAGAGGCAGCTAATAGCTCATATTGAGCAGCAGCTGAAATGTGTGGAAGGATTGCGTACCTCTCTGCAAGGGGACGAGAAGGAGAATGGAGTTCGAGGTGAATCTTTACAGGCTCTGGTGCAAGAGCGCTGCATGCCAGCCGAGCAGGAGCGCTATAAGCAGTTCATCGAAGACCTCGAGCGCGTCGTCAACCTGCTGCTGTGCCTTTCTGCACGTCTGGCTCGAGTGCAGAATGCCCTCAGCACTGCGGACGAGAACATGGACTCTGAGGAGAAGGTGAGAGAGCTGGGATTAGGTTCTATTAAAATGACATCATTGTGTAAGAATGATAACTTTCGGATGTTCATTACTGCAGGATAAAAGGTATTGACATGATCTCCATTAACATTTTGTAGAGCTGTGGCACCAGTATCAGTCAAGGGCAGTACATGAACAGTTCATTTTTAGTCATGTAAACGCCTGAATGCTTGAATTAGTTTAGAATTTGAATAAAAAACTAGCCAGTAAATTAGTGGAGATGCGTGTTTTTGAATAAAGCGTATTCTTGGTGGAAACTGCAGGTATTCCTGTGTAACCATCAATTTAATAAAATGAAATGTAAATATGGTAATAGAGCAGATGAAAGTGTTCTTTGCCCTGTCAAGCCTGTGTGTGTTTTGCTTGGATCAGCAGTTCCTGGTAGTGTATCACCGAAACCTCGGTCTGGTTTCGATGGGTATGGCATATGCAGTGCCCTCTGGTGTCACATACACTGCTCACAAAATTAGGGAATCATTTATTATAGGAGATTTCATTTTGAATTTAAATTTTTGTGAGCAGTATATTTGTGTACTCGTGTCCTGTGACATCCTATTCTTTTTAATTTGCTAAAATGACTGTCTTAATACACTCAATAATTAAGGCTCATATCTTTTTGTGTGTAATAATTATACACCATGGGCCTGACAGTAGCATGTTTGACTTCTGGTTTAACAGTCTGGAACAGCTGACACTAAAATGCATAATCAGCACATATCAAAGCCTGAATAGTAATTAGCTTTTGTCGTGTTTATTATCTAAATTGTTATTAACTGGTTTGCTTATTTAAAAGCTTCCTCTAAAGTGCAAGCCAAATGGCTCACCTGTAATTATAGAAGGAACAGTTTTAGAATGTATGAGTGAAACTTGAAGTGAGTGAAAGTTGTGTATTAAAAAGCATTTGGAAGGTGTAAATAAATAATCTTTTTTTATTTACACTAAAAATAAGGTTGTCAAATAAATTTTCTTTAGTTTTGCACTCCTGCCATACTTTTGGTAAAGATAATAAAGACATAAAGCAAACTGCACTTCACATGATAGCCATCTCAAATTGCCTGATTTATTTAGTAGTGCTGAGCGGCATATCGGTTCATCTTGTATACTGGTGTTCATTTCCATTACGGTATGAATTTTTTATGTACCATCATAGCGTAGCATAGCTGAAACAACAGTTGCAATGCGTCGGTATGCAGTTAATTAAATAATATTGTTAGCCGCTGAACAGAACAGCACTGCCAAATTCCTTACTGGGTACAGCTCACTAGCAGGTCAGGTAGCATAACAGTCTGGTAACAGCTAGGAGACCATCTTATCGCTATGGTAGGTAATGTCTATTTAGACTTTTGTCCAACTGTATGTGCTGTGCTAATTAGACATGGAGGTGGCATGGGGTAGTCGACTAGAAAGTTCACTAGATGCAATGGAATGCTGAAGCCATAGAGGCAAAAGAAAAAAAACCAAAGGATGCAAAGATGGTAAAGACAGCAGCCCTTCTTAAAGCACTTCCACATTTTAGTAGTCTGGTAAACTTCTGAAAAGATGAGTAACATTTTACAGTAATCTGCACACAGTGCTTAATTTGTAAAACATCTAGTAGGGGTGTAAAGAGTGTGGGCATTAATTGAAAAGATCTCGTAACGTAAAAACACAACAGTGCTTATAGTGCAACATCTAATACCTTTTAAATCTATATTAATAAAAAAAAGACTTGCATTGTCTTAGATATCAGGGTCTTTTTTTCCCCCATTTCTTAAAGATTTCCTGATGCACAATCGTGTAGCGGTCCAATGAGCTTATTATTCCAGTCACTGTTAAAGAAAATCCACCTTCCGAGTGTTCGGAAGAATGTACACACAGATGAGCCCAATTTTATTAGAATTGTTCATTAATACAGGTTATTTAAAGTTTTTTATCTATTTTATGTATAAAAATGCAGAGATGATTGATTTGGATTACAGTACAATTGGGGAGTCCCAGCACAGTGAGGCTGACCATGGTCTGACTTATCAACTAAGGGTGTAAGATTTTACTCGTACTAGCGGTATGATGTTTTCTGTGTGTGTGTGTCTGTGTCTGTGTCTGTGTCTGTGTCTGTGTGTGTGTCTGTGTGTGTGTCTGTGTGTGTGTCTGTGTGTACGTTAAATTTGCTAAAACGTCTCGCAAGATATATGTTGTGTGGATTTCATTTAGAAAATCTATAAATTATTATTTGACCTGGGGTGCCCAAACTTTTAGGCTGCACTGAGCATGCTAACTACACCATTACCTACATCCGTTATCCCCTAATGTGATCCAAGCACTACCAACACCTTATACATACATCTTGCAAATGATCTCCTCTGACCTGTTTCATGCTAGCTTGTTAAAAAGTTGCTGCTGGTGATGCCTGCAGGTATTCACACCCCTAAGCAATACCTTTATCTGGAAGACACTTAAGGATTTACTGATTTAAACTGACTTATCCAAATAGTTTTAATTGACAGCAGATTCATCCAAACGGAGTTTAATGGCCTTGCTCAGGGGCCAAATGTTTTTTTTCTTATTTGAATTCTTGCATTTACATTTACAGCATTTAGCAGACAGCCATATGCATAGTACCTAACTATTCATCTGAGCAGCTGAATGTGGTTTAATGGTTTTGCTCAAACGTTCAGCAAACAACAGCATGGTGGAGCAGTGATTTGTATTCCTAGCCTTACAATTAGCAGTCTTAACCGCAGAGCAACCACTGCTCTTGTCACTTTTCCACTGCATAGTATAGTAAAACTCCGTCACTATAACCTAAACTGATACTATCTGTTCTCTTGTTAAGTATTTGTTCCCTTTTTTAATTGGATAGCTATATCCATGGAAACATTCCCTGGCAGTTGCAGAATGTTACTTGTGATGGGTAAAAGTGGTCTGCTAATTGAGTGTTCATTATATTATGTTCCTTAGTACATTTTGTGTAGTATTTAATTTCTCAAAGCAAAATCACTTAAAAATATCTGTATAGCTCTAATACTAAAATACTAAAATGTAACCAAAGTCTGAGGTCTACTACCTTTACCTGTAAAGAATTAAAAATGTGGTAGTTAAAGGCAAAGTTATCATAATTGACAGACAGTGTATTTCCTGGAGGTGAATCAGAATTGATGTAATACTGTTTTGTTATACCATGTGTAGTAAGAACAGTGAAACCGATCACTGCTAAAATAGTTCCTTCCATATGTTCCTATACTCAAGACAAAAATGGTAACTGAATTTAGCGAAGGTCACTTGGAAATGGAAACGGTGACCATATGTGGGATCATGATACATGGCTTCATGTTACAGTGGAAAAACAGTAAGCATTGTTGAGTTGCCTTATCAGCCGTGCTCCATCTGCTGAGGAAAATGGGCTAGAGAGCATGCTGTCCTTCTGGCATGGGTTGTTCGTAATAGGGCATTAATCAGCCATAGGCAAGTCACTGCACTGTATCAGAGCACGGTGTTCTATATATATTCACCTTTGTTAAATAAAATACAAGGCAGCTCTTTCCATAATATAGTTTTAATCAACCTTAGGTTTTTGGTTTGTTTTTTTTTTTTGGGGGGGGGGGGGGGGGGGGTTTCTAATACTGAGCACACTTCTACAGACACCGTTTTTTTTTCTTTTCATAAATATAGTCAATTAGTAAACTGAAGCAAATCAGTACAACCATCAGAATTTGGTTGTTAAAACCACACCCCATTTGTGATCCTGACACAGAGTGATACCAAAGACAGAGACTCTGACTTCGTAATAGCTATACTAACTATATTCTTATGTTACTGCTATGTGCCTTACATTTCACACATGATAATCTGATTATGAGTACAGTCAGGATTTTCAGACCATGTTCAGACTATTTAGACCATGCAGCAGTAGGTTCTATGGCTTAAAGTAAGAACCAGCAGCTGAAAACAGCAGTGTAGTGATTCTTCTGGCAGATGGCTTTTCTGTTGTTGAATTATTAATGTGCAAGTAGTAGGTGGATTAAATATACAGTACTGTACAAAAAATTAGGGCCACTGTTCGGTTAAATATACTATTCATTAAGAAATGGTATGATGAAAATATATAGTAGTTATATAGAGAAGTGGTTCTCAATATTTTTATAGTACAACCAGAAAATACAGGAATTTAGTACGCAGTATTAAAAAGAGGAAAATTCCAGAAAAAACCTGCTTCCATGGGCTACAGTGGCAAGTATTTAATGTGGCCCACTTATACTTGAGCAATAGCAGTATCTGACAGCTTCATTTGGATGCCTAATTGACCCTTCTACAGTCCCAAAAAGCTAGATCAGGAATGTTCTTATTGGAATAGAGGTATAACAGCCTGAAAGATGCTAAAGCTCACAAGGTTGTTATGAAGATAAGTGGACGAAAGTTTTATCGAATGTTAACTTGAGTGACAAGTTTGAATCTTTTGGGTCCAGTAGTTGACAATATGTTGTATATGGTCATTATACCATTGCTAAAATAACCAATACAATTGTGACCTAAGACTTTGATTTGAAAATTTTATTTGAAATATGAAATGACAGGTTGATTATGAAAGAACCTGTCATTGTCAATACGTCTTGGTTACTTAATCTGATTGTGCTATACTAAGGCCAGACTTTTTTTTTTTGGTTCCTACTTAAGAATCTACTGAGGAGGGAGGAAAAAAAAAAAAAATCAATTTTCAATTTCTCAAGGACTCGGAGGAATGTGAAATCAATACAAGGAAGCAGGAAGAAATAAAAATACAATTTTATTAAAAAATAAAATTTATTTAACCTACAATTAAATTAAATTAAATCTGGAAAAAAATGTAATGAACAAAAGAAAACTGTTGGCTCTCCAACGGAGGGAATATCTTCTTTTTTTTTCTTTAAAATTTCAACCATTGGTGCTGCGGTGGATCCGAAAAATACCCCAAAAAAAAAAAAATTGTGTTTTTTTTTTTTTTTTTTTAATCTTTAAATATGATCGTCGGCGGATCCGGGAAACAAGCAATAAAAAAAGTCTGGCCTAAATAACTCTATAACAAAAACTAGATGTCTGTGTTTGTAATTCATATATGCACAGTGCTAAATAAATAGCCTTTGCTTTGTCTTACTTGTTAGCAACAATAACACTACTGTAAAACAAATGAAGCAAACTTTAAAATGTGTTGACTGATGTAACCTGTTTGGAGCATTTTTTACACAGCTGTTCTTTTAATTAAATCAGACGAGTCTTTTCCTCATAGACAAAGCAAACTGTTGTTCTTAGCAGCTCCATAAATGTTAATTAAAGGCAATCGATAATAGTGTATCACCAACTCTCTAATGTACTGTGAATGTGTACGTATGTACTTGTTTTTGATTTATATGTTAAGTACTTTCTACACTTAAGGATCATTGCAGTGATTGGTCCATCCATGTCATATTCACCTGATCTTTGTCTTCACTGTGCCTTAGATTGAAAGCTTTAGCATGACAGTCTCTATCTAACTGTCTCCTGAGAATAAGACTGAGCTGTCCTTCTTCATTATGAGTGGAGTCTTTCTCTGCAACATACCCTAGCCTGCCTCAGGGTATTAGTCATATAGTATCAGCCATGCACTTCTTGCTTATTTTCCCCTCACATTTTCCTCCCTTTTTAACCTCATTCTTTCTCACCTTTCTTCTCTTTTCTTAATTGCCACAAATATCTAGGTTACCTTATTTAGGCCGAGTTTGTGCTATAATGTCCAGGTGTACCCTCAAAACTCCAGTTGGGTTGCTGAGCACAAACTGAGCACCTTAAGGCCAGATAAGGATCCAATGAACTCATTTGACTTTTGAAGCATCAGATACATGAAGGCCCTTTTGTGGCTAATTTTACTGCACCATGGAACTTTGCCGTAGGCAACATCCCCGTGGCATCTCTCTGAAAAGGCTCTAATTAAATCACTATTGCTTTATCCGATGCCTATATCCGTTCAGCTGTTAATGCCAATATACTTTATTTGGAACTCAGTGGAAAATGGATGGACTGTATTTCTAAAACATTCACACAAAAGTAATTAATAAAAGCATGATTAATTGTTCCTGTGGAGATGATCAAGGTCAGTCTAGAAGAGAGTCATTTCTCAAACTTCTCCCACAAACATATCGATCAAATCCACTGCCTTGAAGCGATACACTGTATAGCCAGAGCTCTTAACACCTAAACATCTAACCCAAAGCCATAGGTGGTAATAGCATTTACCTCTTTTATTGTTTCATCTCTTCTGGGAAAACTTTCCACTAGAAGAGGCGTATGCAGCATTAGAGTTGTTTTGACTCTGTGTTTTTCTTTAAACCAAGTAGGAGCTACACCTGATACAATTAATGCCTTCTAATGAAACAAGTGGAATCAGGTTTAGTTGCTTTTTAGTGCGAGTGAACGTTTGGTTCCACAACAGCAGTAATGATTGCTAACTCCTCAGGTTGATTTTGGAACTTGACTGTGGGGATTCACTTCTATCCAGCCACAAGAGTATTAATTAGGTTTGGTTCTAATGCCTAGTGGCAAGTCTCGTTACAGTCAGTCAGAGTTATGGTTAATCCCAAAAGGGATGTCTGGAGTTAGAAACAGGGCTTTATGCAGATCAGTCAAGTTCTTCCACATTGCACAATTTCTTAATAAGCCTCACTTTGCGCTGGGGCATTCTCATGCAGAAACAGGTAGACACCTTCACCAAATTGGCATTGTGTGCTGTAGACTTTTCTTTGTGAAAGCAAAAGACCGGCAGGAAACCATGTCAAAACATGCCCGGATCATTAATCTGCATGTCAATATGTACTGCAGTGGTATCCAGCTGCAGATCCATCATTTATTAGACGATTAATCATGACTTGGAATCTTCTGGAATCATCCCTCCAGAAAATGCTTTCACTGTTCAAGGGTTGACAAGGCATTTGTTTTGTACCATGGAAACTTGTATAGCCAACTGGACCAACAGTTTTTGTGCACTTGGTTGCAATGAAAGGCATACTGTTTTTATGCATTATATACTTCAAGGCTTAATTTTTGTATGATTGTGTTGTTTATTTCTACAAAGCGGATTCCAAAAAAGTTGGGACACTAAACAAATTGTGAATAAAAACTGAATGCAATGACGTGGAGATGGCAAATGTCAATATTTTATTCGTAATAGAACATAGATGACAGATCAAAAGTTTAATCTGAGTAAATGT
>JAVSBV010148710.1:0-15498 GCA_033117975.1 Parotocinclus spilosoma | reverse complement strand
ATGTATAGGTACTCAGCATGCGAAGTAATAATACTGTAAAAAACAAGTTCTTACTAAATTCCAGTCAACGTTTGAAAAACTTATCCAGTGGGATCTGATCCGCTTTTGCTGTGACTAAGTGGTGGCTTGTGGCTTCTTTTTTTGTAGTAAATGGAAATGTTAGGCAAAGACCTGTAGGTGGCAGTAGAGGGCTAAGGAGAAACTCGAAGAGTTTGTACACGGATATTACATACTGTACACGTTCTTTGGTCCGATTAAGCAGAATTTTTGTCCAAATTACCGAATAACATTACATGTATATAATAGGATTTGTTTTGGTGCTTTAGGATTTGGTGGCTGGTCCCATTAACCGGTGGTCCTATTAACCGGAATCAACTGTAGTGAGATTTAAAATAGTGCTCCAAAAGGTTTCAGATGGTTCCTCAAAATCATTCAAGATAACAATTTCAATATTTCGTTTCAGGGTGTGGGTTTACTCCAGGTACTTGGGTTTCCTCCCACAGTCCAAACGGGCTAATTGATTAGGCTAACTGATTACGCTAAAGTGGCTCGCTGTGAGTGTGTACAACTACTTTAGACATCTTTTTTTTTTTTTTGGCTTCTGCAGCTGACACAAAGTTAAATAAAAAGAATTCCCATTCCCAGATGCGGCTCCGAAGGGTTCCAGGCACAACGGGCAAAGATTTGTTTATTGCTCTTCAAAAGACTACCAGATAATGCCTCAACAGATCCAAGAGGGCGCTACAAAGAGTTCCAGGTAGCATTCTAAATGGTTCTCTTTGTGGAACCTTTTAAAAACGCATTTCGTCCACATCAGAAATGCATTAGTAAATCAGGTTTGGGGATTTTTTGGAAGACTAGCACGATGAGGAGTCTTAAATCCACCCTTAACGCCCCTCCAAAACACCCCAGACCCCCTTTATTTATAAAGTTTGAGAGTTTGTATTATATTATGTTATATTTTAATAGAACCAGAGCTTAAGCTTGGAGCAGGAAAACTGTAAGGTAAGAGCTCATGGGGAATTTCCAGCAGCTCTGAGGCTCCACCCAGCCTCCACCCGGGGCTTATAAAAGCTCGCAGTGGAGCCTCAGAGCTCCGGGACACTGATGATGAAGATGATAATGATGACGTCTGATTCTCTGTCCGATCACCAGCGCTCTCTGCATTACTCCATCGGGATCCTGGCCATTTCAGCCGGTAGGAATCCAAACCGGGAGTAACTTTAATAATAATAATAATAATTGTTATTAATTATTATGATTAATAACAATAATAATAATAATAATAATAATTATTATTATTATTATTTATTATTATTATTATTATTGTTATTATTATTAATTATTTTATTAATTATTATTTATTATTATTATTATTATTATTATTATTATTATTATTATTATTATTATTATTATTATTATTATTATTATCAAGTCAGCTCTGTTACACATTTAAGTCCTGCTCATTATTCATGCATACTGAATGTGCCCAGCATCAGCAGTGCTTTCTATTTTTTTTTTTTACAGCTCCTTTAACACTTTTCCTTTACCACATGTCCGGACAGCGCGCAGGATTCCTCCTCTGAATCTGTGCGTTACGAACATCAGGGGCCCGAAGAGGAGAACAACGAGTTCCAAATGATTACCATGAGGAGCAAAATCAGGGAGAACTCACAGCTGCTGGCTTTAGGGAATAAAAAAATAACGCTGCGTTTTTTTTCTTGTCCTGAAGGTAAATTCCTAAAAGCCTGAATGTGAGACCTCTGCAAGTCCAAACAAACATCTGGAACTCGACAGCAGGCTGATCAGGGTAACACGATTCAGTGGTCTGTCCCTTCTCATACCATTATCAGTAAACAGTCAGCAAGATCTATGGCTATAATGTTTATATCTTCAATAAAATAATTCAGAAACAATATAACGGGCAATAATGGACTACATAAGGTGTGTATGATCGGATTTAAAACAGCTGTGTCTCATAATCACCCAGCATTATATTTGTTATTAGCTACGAAACAGATTTACCTCCCTCTTGTAGCCCATCCACCTCAAGTTTTAACATGCTGTGCAACTTGTGCTTAGTGGCTATCCGAGCTACCGTAGTCTTTCTGTCAGGTTCTGGACATTCTTAACTTTAGGACTTACTGGGAGAAATCGGTATTTAATGGGACCAGCCACTTATTCGGACGAAATCCTAAAGTACCGAAACAAATCCTATTATATATGTGTAATGTTATTCAGTTATTTGGACCAAAATTCTGTTTAATTGGACCAAAGAACGTGTACAGTATGTAATGTCCGTGAAGAAACTCTTCGTCTCTGGCATCGCTACCCGATAACTCCCGAGTTTCTCCCCAGCCCTCTACTGCCACCTACAGGTCTTTGTCTAACATTTCTATTTACTACAAAAAAAGAAGCCACAAGTCGCCCATTAAGCCACAGCAAAAGCAAAAGCGCGTCAGATCACACTGGATAAGTTTTTCTAACGTTGACTGGAATTTAGTAAGAACTTGTTCCCGTCTTGTACCATAGGGCATGTTTGTTTAATCGGGCCAGACGGTTATTAGGACCAAAATGATCACGTCCCGATGTGGTCCCATTAACCGAAATCGACTGTATATTCATATTTATATTTTGTGAGCAGTATATTTACATTTACAGTTACAGCATTTAGCAGATGCTCTTATCCAAAAGTTCTTTGCATTCTTTTTAGTAGAACAAATCTTATGTCAGTACAAATAAAAAGATAAGATCTGATTTTTCCATCCATTCATTATCGCTTAATCTACACGGGGTGGCGGGCCAGCCGGTGCCCGCCCGGCAACTCTTGGAACAAGGGCAGAAACAACCCTAGAACAACACAGCCATGCGCACAGTCACACACTAAGGGCCACTTTAGAGACACCAATTAACCTAATACGCATGTCTTTGGACTGTGGGAGGAAACCGGAGTACCAGGAGTAAACCCACGCAGACACGGGGAGGACAGAAAGGACCCAGGCCGCTCCACGCTAGGATTGAACCCGGGACTTTCTTGCCGTGAGGTAGCGGTTCCCCCCACCGAGCCCCCGTGCTGCCCGGATCTGATGTTTATTCATTTATTTATTTTATTTTATTTTTAGTCTGTACTTTAGTGCTGAGTGAAGAGATGAGTTTTTAGTCGCCACTTGAAGACAGTAAGAGACTCAGCCGTTCAGATATCCAGTTTAATTCCATCACCTGGGCACCAGGACGGGGAACTTTTTATCTTACATGGAGCCAAGTTTGTGTCTCTGAGGGTACCAGGTCCAGAGCATGGTTTTATGTATATAAATAAATAATGATATATATACTTACCCTCCTGGTCCAGGATTACGTTGATTCTCAGAGCATCTGGAAATGCATCGTTAATTTCACTCATTAAAATCCCTGTATTTCATCACGAGGATGTCATGTGTAAAACATTAATCTGAATAAAATGAAACAAGGTCTCTGTAATTATTTGCAGAAAAACACTGATCCTTACCTCAGGGTTATTACAAAGGCCTTTTATTTTATCATTTCTAACTTCACTTGTAATTTGCTGTACCTTTTATTCATTTAATTCTAATGTATTTCTTTTTTTTTCTATTACAACTCCAATGCATTATTCGTTCTTTAATTTTAATGCATGTTATGTCGTTTTTTGTTTTAAATCGAAGTTTTGTTGATGTTTTTAGAGTGAATAAAATAGATTTGGGTCATTTAGCTTTTTTTTTAAATTGTATTACATAAAATGTCCTTTTTTTTCTTTAACCATTTCTACAGTTTACTTCATTTAAAAGTATTCATTCTTTAATTCTTCAATTTACTTCAATTAAAAGTGCTTGATGATGATTTTGTGGGAGTGGCTATTTCTATTTTTTTTTTTTTTTATTTAACCTTAATGTGTTTTCTGTTGATTTTAAATCGATTTCAGTTCGTTTTAACAGGTTTGATTGTTTCTAGTTTAGCTTTTATTTAGTTTTTTTACTAGTTTTATTTTTTTTAAACTTTGATGATAGGGCTGAGATAAAAGGGCAAGTTAGTTTTTAATAAAAAATTTTAATTGATTTTAAATGATGTTACAGATTCCGCAGCAAGTAGATTTAATTCATTTCTAATAAACTGCACTGTTTAATTTATTGAAGTAAAAAATATTTTATATATTGTTTTATTTTGGTTTAAAATACAGCTTAGTTAATTCTATAAGTAGATTGAGCCATTCTGGATGGATGCCTATTTATAGTTTGGCTTTTATTTACTTTTATTGAAAATGCTTTTTACCAAACTTTTAAAAGGAAAGTTTTTCTATAAGACAACACTTTATGTACCCACAATGCCACACTTTTATATTTTTATCAAGTTTAGCTTTATTAAAAGTGTCTTCCGTGTGTCTTCACTTGTAACTGAGTGTACTTTGTAAAGCATTTGACGTATTTTGTTTTAAGTTACGCAGCTTTCGTTGTTTTTCGTTGAGTTTAGCTTTTATTTAGTATTAGTTGTATTGTTTTATTTTGTAAAAGTTTCGATGATGGGGTAGCAGGTTTGGGAAGGGCGGCATTAAAACTGTCATTTTTAATGTTGTTACAGATTCCATAGCAAGTAGATTTACTTTACTTTACTTTTACTGTTTATTTTATATATAAATATGATAAATAAGTAATACAGTATATTTGATCTATTTATATTTGATGTAGTTTCTTTAAATTACAGTTTAGTTTGTTTTAATAGTGCATAAGTAGTTGATTTTGTGGGGGTGGGCTATTTTAAGTAGACTTTATTTCGTTTCAGTATTAGTTTTATTGTTTTATTTGGTTAAATGTTTAATGATTAGGGTTGCAGGAATGTGGGAAGGACGAGATAAAATGAGAAATTGTTCTTTAAACAGAGATGCCTTTTTGTAATTTTGAAATGTCACACTTATACTTTCTATAGTTTTCCTTTATTAAAAGTTATTTTAAACGTTGTTACAGATTCATTAGCAAGTATATTTTGTATTGAATGTATTTTATGTAGTTTTTATCGGTTGTTTAATTAAAGTTCAGTTACTTCTAAGAGTGCATAAGTAGATTTAGTTGATGTTTTGGATGAATGACTATTTCTAGTTTGGCTTTTATTTAGTTTTAGTATTTGTTTTACTGGTGAAGTGACTTTTAGACTTTAAACAGAGATGCATTTCTAAAGAACAAAGCATACTAAAAAAATGTTGTTTATTTAATAAATATTTACTTAACTCGTACATTGACTTTACTTTTATATTTATTTCATTTCAATATCATTTATGTTGTTTATGTTTTAGTCCAGTTTGATTTAAAAGCGCAAAAAAACTAGACTGTTGATCCCTAGTGTAGTTTTTAACTGAGCTTTAGCATGTGTTACTGCTTTATTTTATAAAACATTTAATGGAAGGCCTGCAGGTTTGTGCAAGCGTTGGGGATAAAATAATAAAAGTTAATTCTAAAATTAAAACGCTTTAAAGCTTTTAAATTGAATTCAATTTAACACGTGCAGGTTTGTTGCTGAATTCCCACACCAGGATGAATCCTAAACCCGTGATCGTAATTATTAGAGACTAAGAGCTGATCCGGTGAGTAATTAATAACGAGGCGTATGAGGGATGATCCGTCCATGCCCTGCCTGAAGGCGGCGGACTCTCAGCTGGACGCTGGAATAACGATCTGTGCTCGCTTTAATAGAATTACAAGCACACGTTCAGCAGGCCGATTCTTCCGAGCAACTTGTCCGTCAAACATTAGGTCAAACAGCGCTTTGAGACGGTGAGCGAAAACGGGCGATTGTGCGATTGTGAAGGCCGAGCCTCTTCTGAAAGGAAGGCCCGAAGAAAAGGGATTAAAGGACGACAAAAGCCGGAGCCGTAATCCAGTTTAATTAAGGCGCACTCATTTCACGTGTGATTGGCAGGACCTGCTGAAGTGTCTCCATTCTCATGGCTTCTTTCTGTGCACATGCTAATGAAACGTACACTTCAGCGTAAGTGCCCGGCTCCGGCTCGCCTCTAATGATGGGAAGAGATGCAAGCTCTCCTTTTCTTCAGGTTTTTTTTTTTTAGATGTCTGCTCTGATAGACAAAAGATGTAAATGGAGACTTCAAAGCTGAGCGTGATGGCTCTGTGGATGGAGACGATGCCTGGAGCGCTCTGATGTGGCTCCATCGCCTGGTTCGTCCCTCATATGCATTTAATATAATTGGGATGGAGGATGTGGTGCATGGTTCGCTTCCTCTGGGGGAAACTGCGAGGGTTTGTTTTATGTCCTGTTCTGTTTTTGTCAGAAAGAGGTCAGTCTGTGGTACAAAGAACTCCATATCCCTACATTCAATAAAGATGATGAAGGACTTTTCCATTGAGCATTTATTATTGTGGTTTACTGCGTTCTTTCACTCCACAATCAAAAACAAGGACCGGACCCACCAGCAACTCAGGGGTTCTGGTTCACTTTCCACCGAGGCATCTGGAACAGACACCGTGACGGCAGTGACATCATTCCTAATTTCCATTTTTAGGGAAACCCTTTAAGGTTTTTCCTTCATCACAAAGGTCACTTGCTTAACCGGCTCTTATTAAGAGAGAAACCCATTGCTAAACTAAAGAATGACAGGCAGTGATTAAGGTACTACCCTATTAAGCAGAAGGTCTAGGGTTAAGCTGCCACTGTTGGACCCTTAAGCAAGACCCTTAACCCACAACGATACGCTGTAAGATTGTATCAGTTAAGAGCTGTTCTGGATGAGAGGGTCTGCTCGATCACAAAATGCTTCAAATTGTTTCCCATAGATTTTTTTCATAGTGATAAACTTATTTAATATGAAACTTTTTTGAGTAATTATAAATCTCTTTGTATGATCAGAAGGTGAATCTGTCATTGCTAAAGCATTTGTTCTATAAATATTACACCCATAAAATGAATAAACTCTTATAATACGATTAAAGCCATTGTGTTTAAAATCTGTGTTAAACCTTTCTTTATTGTGACTGTTGGGTAAAACAACTGTCCTGTAATGTACTGTAAAACCACTGTACTGTAAAATCACTGTACTGTAATGTAATGTAAAATTACTGTACTGTAAAACCACTGTTATGTAAAACCACTGTACTGTAAAATTACTCTACTGTAAAACCACTGTTATGTAAAACCACTGTACTGCAATGTACTGTAAAATCACTGTACTGTAATGTAAAATCACTGTACTGTAATGTAATGTAAAACAACCGTCCTGTAATGTAATGTAAAACCACTGTCCTGTAATGTGTTGTAAAATAACTGTACTGTAAAATCACTGTTATGAAATATACTGTAAAACCACTGTACTGTAAAATTTCTGTAATGTAAAATTACTGTCCTGTAATGTGTTGTAAAATTACTGTACTGTCCAATCACTGTTAAATAAAACCACTGTACTGTACAATCACTGTAATGTAAAATTACTGTACTGTAAAATCACTATACTGTAAAACCACCTTTGTGTAAAATCACTGTCCTGTAAAAGCGCTGTACTGTAAAATCACTGTACTATAAAACCATTGTACTGTAAAATTAATGTACTATGAAAGCACTGTAATGTAAAAGCACTGTAATGTAAAATTACTGTACTGTAAAACCTTTGTATTGTAAAATTACTCTAATGTAAAATCAATAGTGTTGTAAAATCACTGTACTGTAAAATCACTGTAATGTAAAATTACTGTAATATAAAATCAATGGTGGTGTAAAATCACTGTAATGTAAAATCACTGTACCCTTTACCTTTGAAAATCACTGCACTTTTAATGAAGTATGAGCTTAGTAAAGTTTATGTACGGTTCGATTATCTTACTGTAAACTATCTACATCATAAACCTACTACACTGCACTGGGAAAGTATCATACTGTAATTTTACAGCCCTGTAAAGTTGTTCTTCTGCACCTCATGCTAAAAACACCACGCCATAAACGGCCGGACTTTTGTGACGTCAAACCTCTGTAAAATAACTCAGCTGTAATGTAGCATAACCAAAATCAAAAATCACCGTGCTGTTAAAATACGGTTACATTCAAATCGGGGTACTTAAAAACGACCGTGAAATCATTCAGCTGTAAAATAAAACCCAGTGCAAAATTCCTAGGCTGGTTTTAAAGAAGAACAATGGTTAAACGCTCTGAGCGGATCGATTTTGTGTTTGAGGACAGGGCCCGTATTAACGGTGCACGGTTTGATCCGTCGTCGTTTCCAGTAGCAGCTGTGTTATTGTGATCGTTACATTGTGTGTCACAGACAGGCTAGTGTTTAATAGAATGCAGGATCTTATTACCACACTCTTTAGTGTTAAATAGCTGGTTTGCTTCCATTGTTTCAGTTCAGCAGAACCATTAGAGCTTCACAGCTGCTCTGCATCTGCTTTCTTTATCCGCCGCCTTCACACGGTTCACCGCGTTCAATGCGACCCTTTTCTTTTTCCTCGGGCCCTTTTACTATAGCACAGAGTATTTTGTGAGTAAATTGCTCATTTTTCACACATTAATCTTCCAGCATGCATGCATAATCAGTGCACACAGACTGTGTTTACTGTAAAAAACGTCAACCGACGACCATTAAGAAGTCATGTTTATTGTGGAACGTTATTTTTAGGTCTACCACAAGATCACAAGATCACACGGTCATTTTCTGCACCGCCTCGAACCGTCGGAAAGTTCCGTGTAGACGCACAACAAATGGGGGCCGTTCAGTTTTTCATTTTCTCAGAATTGGCACGAATCTTTTACAGATTTCACTGTACTGTAAAATCACCAAGGTCTTAAATCACGGAACTGTAAAATAAGTACCGTAAAATGTCCATGAACCTAAATCTCAATGGTACTGTTCCATTACGTAAAAAATGCGCCGTGTTGTAAAATCGCAGTGCTATTTAGTGTAAAACAACTGTAAAAGCAATAACTGGTCAAATAATGCTACTGTAAAACCACTTTACATTAACTGTTGTAAAATTACGCTAGTGTAAAAACGCAGTACTGTAAAACTACCCTGGTGTCGCTAGGGGAACACTACTGTATACTTAAAAATCACTATACGGTAAAATTACAGTGTCACATGTGAAACAAAAAAAACGTCATAACGTAAATCAGGAGTGAAGTCACAGTAAATGAAGGTACTGTTAAAATCACCATGTTTCTAAGAATAACATTGCTTTTTTCGTGTGTAATAACTGTAAAATCATTAACCTGTAATTAACTAAGCTCTTTATTCACTGAACTGTAAAATCACCGTACTGTTATGATGAATAAAAACTGTAAAATCCTGCAAAATCACCATGTTATGTGCCATGGTACTGTTCTATTACTTAACTGTAAAAATGCAGACGTGTAAAAAAAAACTGCTGAAATCAATGCGTAAAATCACCGTGTTGTAATATCACAGTGTTATTTAGTGTAAAACAACTGTAAAAGCATGACATACAAGCATAAGCCACTGTATAAATTAACGTTATTGTTCGGAAATCAATATATTATGTGCCACTGTGCTATCACATTAACCCGCTGTAAAATTACAATAGTGTAAAATCACAGAACTGTAAAAATACCCCGGTGTCGCTGGGGGAACACTAATGTATAGTTAAAAATGACTATTCGGTAAAATTACTGTCATGGAAATTAGCTAACTGTCATGTAAAATAGCTTTTTTGTGAAACAAAACAAAAAAACATGTCATAACGTAAATCAGGAGTAAAGTCACAGTAAATGAAGGCACTGTTAAAATCACCATGTTTTTAGCACTACAGTGTTTTTTTCATTGAACTGTAAAATCACCGTACTGTTATGATGAATAAAAACTGTAAAATCCTGCGAAATCACCATGTTATGTGCCATGGTCCTGTTCCATTAGTTAACTGTAAAAACAAATCAACCTTAGCGCGGCACAAAACATGGAGATTTTACAGTAGTTAATTTACAATTCAGTGTCTTTTTTTTACCGTTTGGTGATTTCGGAGCTTGGTGGTTTTATAGTACAGTGTCTTTGTAACTGTATAGTGATTTTACAGATCGGTGATTTAAGAGCTTGGTGATTTTAAAAAATTGTCTTGTAAAATCACAGTACTATAAAATTACTATACTGTAAATCACTATATTGTAAAAGCAATGTAATGTCAAATTACTGTACTTTAAAATAACTGTACTGTAAAAGCAATGCAATGTCAAATTACTGTCCTGTAAAACCTCTGTCCTGTAAAATCACTGTTCTGTAAAATTACTGTACTATAAAAGCACTGTACTATAAAACCTCTGTCCTGTAAAATCACTGTCCTGTAAAAGCACTGTCCTGTAAAATAACTGTACTGTAAAAGCACTGTACTGTAAAATCACTGTCCTGTAAAACCCCTGTCCTGTAAAAGCACTGTACTGTAAAATCACTGTCCTGAAAAATCACTGTCCTGTAAAATCACTGTACTGTAAAATTACTGTACTATAAAAGCACTGTACTATAAAATCACTGTCCTGAAAAATCACTGTCCTGTAAAATCACTGTACTGTAAAATTACTGTACTATAAACGCACTGTACTATAAAATCACTGTCCTGTAAAACCTCTGTCCTGTAAAATAATTGTCCTGTAAAAGCACTGTACTGTAAAATCACTGTACTATAAAAGCGCTGTACTGTAAAAACCATTGTACTGTAAAATTAATGTACTGTGAAATCACTGTAATGTTAAAGCACTGTAATGTAAAACCAATGGTGTTGTAAAAGCACTGTACTGTAAAACCACTATAATGTAAAATCACTGTAATGTAAAATCAATGGTGTTGTAAAAGCACTTTACTGTAAAATCACTATCATGTAAAATCACTGTAATGTAAAATCAATGGTGTTGTAAAATCACTTTACTGTAAAATCACTATAATGTAAAATCACTGTAATGTAAAATCAATGGTGTTGTAAAATCACTGTACTGTTAAATCACTGTAATGTAAAAATGACTCTACTGTAAAATCAATGGTGGTGTAAAATCACTGTAATGTAAAATCACTGTACTGTAAAATCACTGTACCCTTTACCTTTGGAAATCACTGCACTTTTAATGAAGTATGAGCTTAGTAAAGTTTATGTACTGTTCGATTATCATACTGTAAACTATCTACATCATAAACCTACTACACTGCACTGTTAAAGTACCATACTGTAATTTTGCAGCCCTGTAAACTTGTTCTTCTGCACCGCATGCTTAAAACATCACGTCGTAAACGGCCGGACTTTTGTGACGTCAAACCTCTGTAAAATAACTCAGCTGTAATGTAGCATAACCAAAATAAAAAAAATGCAGGGGCATTTTTCAGAAATATACCTGAACAAAAGAATCATAGGGGGAAGTTGTTCCTGGCCTCTTAATTGACCAGATCTCAATCAGATCGAGCATCTGTGGGACATGCTGGACAAACAAGTCCCACCTCATAACTTAGAAGATTTAAAGGATCTGCTGCTGATGGCTTGGTGCAAGATACCACAGGGCACCTTCAGAGGTCTTGTGGGGTCTTAGGGGCATGATGGGGATTAGGCAGATGGTTTTACTGTTCGAAGTATTTAAATGTTGGCCCCTGCTCTCCGTTTTTCACATGTTTACCTTCAGGCATTATCTGGAATGGAAAGCAGCAGGTTAGAAGAACGTTAAAAGAGTAAAAGCAGATTGACCAGAGCTTTTGAACCGACAATAATATGTTCAAAAAGTTCAATTTTGTCCTTTTTTAATGCATTGTAAATTTGTATTACTTGAATACAGTGAGCTGTGCTTAAAGTGACAGAGCAAACGCCTGGTAGGAAAAAGACAAAACAAGGGACGAAACCCTAAAGACGCACCATGTGGAGAAAGCAACATTTCTACTCTGGTGTGTTTAATGAATAAGGATCATAAACAAACTTGTGCTGATCTGCAGGTTAACTCAAGTCCACCGGCTTCTGGAGGTTCAAAGCCTGGCGCTCGAGGAGGGAGGAATGTGCTGGAGGAAGAGTTGTTAGTTGTTAGAGTTTGCGTGTCACAAGCGCAGTTGAATAATGTGGTGCTCTCGGGTCGGGGTCACAGCTCCTCTGAAAGCCGAGTGGATGTGATTAGGTCTGAGAGAGTCGGAGCTCTGCAATCCGACCTGCTTCTCTCCTGTCAGATCTCACTTACCGAGGCCCGAAGCTGTCGAATCAGAGCCGGTGTTTGTGCTGCTTCTCGGATTTAACCTAGAACAAAAACGTCGTTGTCTCATCCGCAACAGCTCACGTCATTAAATCTGTTTACTGAAGATCAGCGCCGAAAATCCTGCGGCTCAAGAGACGTGTTGCAGAGGAAGAAGAGAAATATTTGCTTGGTTTAAAATTGAGTTTGAAGCGACTAAAAGTGTCAGATGAGCTTTCGAGCTCGGATGACCTGCAATTTCACGGGACGTACTGTTGCCGTCAAGTGGCGCTCAAAGACTCAACCTCATGGGAGTAAGGCAGACGTGATCGAACGCGGCTGAGTCATAACCGAGCCTCGGAATGGGAAAGGCAGGTGATTTAAGTGACTTTAAACATGGCCTGTTTGTTGGTCATAAATAGAAAATCTCCAGTGAGGCCAGTTCTCTGGGTGAAAATGACTTGCAGACTGGTTCACGCTGATAGAAACGGTAACAGGAACTCAAATAGCCACTCGGAATGTCCAGCCTTGAGGTAGGTGGGCTACAGTAGCGGGCCACAAATGTCGACCAAACTCAAAGAACGGAGGCTAGAATTCAGACGAGTTCACAAAAATGGACAATAGCGGATCGGGAAACCCTTGCGTGGTCTGATTGGGCTCGGTTTGTGCCCCGACGTTCGGATGGTCGGGTCAGAATTTGGTGTAAATAACATGAAAGGATGGATCCATCCTGCCTTGGATCATGATGCTGGTGGTGTAATGGTGTGAGGGATTTTCTTTCCCAACTGAGCATCGTTTAAACCCCAAAGCCTACCTGAGTGTTGTTGCGGACCAATGTGGACCCCTTTGTGAGCACGCTGTCCATGGACTGTGGTAGCCTAGCGGTTAAGGTACTGGACTCTGGACCTGAATGAACCTGATGGTCCTTGGTTCAAATCCCACCTCTGCCAATCTGCCACAGTTGGGTCCTTGAGCAAGGCACTTAACCCACAATTGCTTGGATTGTAAGATTGTGTAAGTCGCTCTGGCTAAGGGCGTCTGCTAAATACCGTATATGTAAATAAGATCTGGTTGTGGCAATAGCAAAAGGGGCACCACAAAAAGCCAGAAAGCTTTTAACAATCCGTAACGGAGCCGTTTTAAAGTTGGATGACGCCGTTACTTGTACCTGAACCAGGATTTGGTTTAGAGACCCCAATTAACCTAACACGCATGTCTTTGGACTCTTGAGGAATTCGGAGTAAACCCATGCAGACACGGGGAGGATATGCAGACTCCACACAGAAAGAACCTCCATAGAATTTTTCCATTATTATTATTAAGCAGATGCCCTTTATCCAGAGAGATTTACAATTGATACAAGTCTCACAATCCAAGCATTTGTGGGTTAGGTGGCTTGCTCAGGGGCCCAACTTTAGCAGCTTGTTGGATTTGAACCCTGGAATTTTGGACCTTCTGGTACTTCCCAGTCCAGTACTTTATCTACTAGGCTACCAGAGACTAGAGGGCAGCACGGGGGTTCGGTGGGTAGCACCGCTTGCCTCACAACAAGAAGGTCCCGGGGTCAATCCCGGGGGGCTTGGGACCTTTCTGTGTGGAGTCTGCATGTCCTCCTCGTGCCTGCGTGGGTTTACTCTGGGTACTTCGGTTTCCTCGCACAGTCCAAAGACGTGTTAGGTGAATTGGTGTCTCTAAATTGTCATTGACTTCTGTATGTATATATGCGACTGGTGTAAAGATTAACTTGTGTATGGATCTAACCTTGTGTGTAATAAAGAACAACAAGAGACTAGACTAAGATTAAGTGTTTCTTAATCGTTTTGTGGGTTTTTAAATAGAGAAATTAGTTTGGTTACCAAGTATAAACTATAATGAATGACCACCATAGCGTGGGAAATGGCATGGATTGTGATCCAGCCTCAATGTATTTGAGCTTTGAATGCTGGAGCTCCCACCCCTTTCTGTGTTACAAATCTATTTTTAGTTCGAGATTATCTGAATGGACCTGGTTCTGCTAATGAGCCCATTTTGTTAATTCCCATGGTTAAATCCAGCCTTGTTCTTGTTTAACCAGTGCTGGTGCAGGGTGAATTCTCATTGGTCCTTCTGTCTGCTATCAGTGGATTGGCTGTGGGTTTGGCTCTCTTGCTTGAGCAGAATCTCAAGTTAGTATGTTCAGAAGCATAATGTAAATAAACATGCAATAAGTAGATGTAAGAAGCCATTTAAGAGCGTTCTGTATATATTTATTTTCATTATAGAGGGTTTGAGTTTAAACTGTGAAGACGTGGTAGGTCCTCAGAACAGTTTTTTTTCTTCTTCCTCTAGGTTGAGTGTTCCTTTAAGACTTGGGCACTGGTAGCTGTCCGGTAGCCGCCTGGTAGCCTCCAGTCCTTCCATGAGGTTGTGGGTCTATTGAGGATGACAATGGAAGAGATAAAGAATGAAGCAGAGACGAATTCGATGGTCTCCATGACGTTATACACCGTCATGTATCCTGTCTTTAACGAGGTGATCACCAAGCGTTCCTAAAAAGGATTTGGTTCGGGATTTGTTGCGGTTCGTTTAACCGTGTTTGTGTGTGTTTTGTAGTTGGAGAGGATAAACCTGTCTGCAGCACAGACTCTGCGTGCAGCGTTCATTAAAGTAAGGGGGTTTATCTTCAGGTTTTGTTTTTACTCTGATTATTTGTTTGAAGCCAGGGTGTTTTGTTACTGTACTGGTAATAAACGTTGCTTGTACCGTTTTGAAGGCGGAGAAGGAGAACCCAGGTCTCACGCAGGACATCATTGTGAAGATCCTGGAGAAGAAGAACATGGAGATTAACTTCACAGAGTCTTTACTGCGCATGGCTGCAGATGACGTCGAAGGTACGTAACATCGTAGAACGACTGCTCTAGGACCGCACGACCCATCCCAATTAAGTGGGGCCGTTATGCAGAAAATAAGCATCTAAGAAACACACTAACGTCTCTCTGGTTCCCCTAACCAAAAGCTGAATAAAGCTCGTATCTCGCTCCTGGCAATGTCGATGCCTGAGGTTCCCCTTCCAGGGTCTGGGGCGTAGAGAACTTGGATGTCCAGGCTGCAATTCTGCAGTTACATGGGTCAATGTTGCCTGGTCTCAAGTGTATTTGTATCCTGGATAGGGCAGAATTCACTTGGAGGGGTGGGAAGGATGGTCTCTAGCTTGAGCAGAATCTCAAGTTACTATGTGTAATATGAAGAAATGTGAATTGTCTGGTAATTAATCACTGAATATATAATGGGAAGGCTGTAGTGTGTGTGTGTGTGTGTGTGTGTGTGTGTGTGTGTGTGTGTGTGTGTGTGTGTGTGTGTGTGTGTGTGTGT
>JAVSBV010148683.1:0-15502 GCA_033117975.1 Parotocinclus spilosoma | reverse complement strand
TTGATTGGATAGCTACCCGGCTTATCCCGCCTCTCCATATATGTCCAAGTAGTTATGATTGGATGTTTTCCTAACTTCCCTGCCTTTTACAAAGCTAGTTCAGTTCTGATTGGACGTCACCTATGTCAAATATTTTCGTCTCGTTTTTATTCGTTGACGAAAGTGTCAATTAATTTCGTCATAGTTTTAATAGTTGTAAGTAGTTTTTGTTTAGTTATCATTTAGTTTTAGAAAAGATTAGTTGACGAAAACTATAACGAAAATAGACAGTCAACGAAATTAACACTGGTGTCAACAAATTCTAAATCCAATGTCTAACAGTTTATTAGTCAGTTTATTACCCGAAGACATTGGGAACGTCTTTTCAACTTCTATTAATTTCAATCAACAAAACATACATTTGTCCAGTGGTAACTTCAGGTTCGATCTAGGTTTATCTATGATTTTCTTCCATTTATTGCAACTTAAATAACTTTTTATGAGTGTTTCCTTCTGTGAGCCTGGGGCTTACAAGCTCCTGCTCATGTCTGCTGAACTCCCTCTTCCACTGAATTGATGAAATGCACACTACGACCTTGTCTCCATTACACACTGCTAATCCTACAATTATTAACTTAAATTACACGTCATATAAAGTATTATTCATAGACTATTTAATAAGGTTTCCAGAGAACAATGATCTACCCCTGCTGAGTATTGGTAACTGCCGAGGTTTCTTTTCACTCTTGACCTACACCCGCTTGCTAGCAGAAATGTCTCTATATCTTAAGCATTATTTATACAGTCAAATCCGACTATTGAAAGTCGGAGTTATGTTATGTTATGTTTTACAGAATGTGTGTTTATTCAAGTTATCTGCATTAGTGTATCAGTTGGAAACGGCACATTTTACACAACATAAAATATTGCTCATGTAAAGCAGCATAGCAGAAAATGTAAACTTTGTGCTTATATGTTCAGTGCATGATTATATAAATCTAACCACCAAGTGCTACTGAACAATGGCAATACGTGCAGATTGATCTAAACTGATTAAATGAAACAAAAGCAGTTGTCCATCCTAAAAAGTCTAACCTTTAAAATCTTACATCATGGCAAGAGTGAGTATAGCAACAAGATACAGGGTGATTATCCTGCAGGAGTTGAGAGCTGTCAAAAGAAAAAAAAAGATGACAAAGCAACTCAGGCTCTCTTTTTGTTAAAATTGGTCATAAATGCCTATTTACAGTTAGGATAACTCTAGTCAAAAAAGGTAAAAAAACATTACGCCTACAACCCATTGCTTCAAAAAAGAAACAATGCTACATGACTTATCTCTGCAAAAAAATCACAAGGATTGAGGGGGGCAAAGTATGTTCTGGACAGGTGTGAGATTTGTGGTTCTAACAGAAAGCAGTTTGTCTGCCATAAGAATGGGAGAGCACGTCATGAATAAGTGTCTGCACTCAACCGTAAAGCACAGTGGAGGTTCACTGCAGGTTTGGGGCAGTATTTCTGAAAATGGAGTTGGCAATTTGGTCAAAATCAATGTCCGTCCCCACTGATGTGAAGTATGTGCAGCTTTTTATCCATCATGCAGTTCCATCAGGGAAGTGTCTGACTGGTCTCAAATTTATTCTCCTGAATGACGGTGACCCAAGTGCACGACCAAGTCATAAAGAACTAGCTACAGCAAAAAAGCAGCAAATAATATGGCCCACACAGAGCCCTGATCGCAACACCAGTCTGAGATTGCATGAACACAAAAAAGTAACTGGGACCACCAAAGTTTTCAGAAGATCTGTAGCAGGTTCTCCACGATTTTTAGGAATATAAACTACCCTTAAAACGGCCAACCGGTGTATATAAGAGAATTGATGCTGTTTTAAAATCTAATGCTGGTCACATGAATTATTGATTTGGTTATTATTTCTTCTGTTTGTCTAATTTATTTTGCAAAATAAAAGTTTGTAAATTTAAAATATGTTATTTTACACCAATTCAGAAGACTTACAAAACATTTCAAAACAAATATTCCAAAACTGTTTGGGATCTAAACCATTCACACTGTAGTGAAAATGAATTGTCCTTTTGTGAATATTCAGTGTCTGTGTTCTGAGGGAAAGCAATCAGTGAAAAAGTGGAATATTAGCCACATGATCTATACACTTTTTATTACTAATGTAAGGTTATCTGATTATTGGCTACTGATACACCTGCTTACAACCTGGTGACACAAAGAAAAACACAACAATGACTAAAAGCTATTTCTCAGCATCTCCATGCTTCTCTATCCCACTGGAGAGAGAAGGGTGAAACATTTTTAAATAGCCCTGAGTTACACTTTTACACAGAAACATTCTGATAAATGCTATTTCCTTAACTACTCTAGTATTGAAACTCAAGCTGCCAAGAGAATAAAACAAAAAAGGAACTGAACGGATGATGGAGAACATAACCTTAGGCAAAGATGCTCGGCATACAGTAAGATAAAGAACGAGGGATACAAGGGAAACAGAAATAGACAAAAAGAAAAAAAGAGAATTAAAGACTTAGACAAAGAGAATGAACACATGTGAGGTAGGGAGTGGGAGAAAAATGGGAGCAGAGTGTACAGTAGATGGATGGGGGATGGGAAGCGTTAAGTGCACTGATGCTGAAGTGGAGAAGAGACAAAGAAAAAGAGCTGAGATGGTGTAGAACAGACTGAAACAAAACAATTAGATTGACTACACAGTTAGATGAGACTAAATCACTAGGTTACCCTTGTCTATCAGTTCTGCCATAATAACAAAAAATAGCAAAGTTTTATCGATATCAGTACAACGGTATTGTAGATAACAGTAATAATTACTGTAGTACATGTGCCACTAAAAACTGAGCATTCTAAAAATTAAATAAATGCATTGTGTGCATGTTTTTTTTTTCTGGGAGCATGAAGACATTTTTTGTTCCCTTCAATCACTTCATAATACATTAAGATATATTCTGGAAGTAGAATTTTCAAAATTTCTAAATTTTCATCCACAGCCAGCCACTCACAAGCACAAAAAGTAAACAAAGCATTGTGTTACAAATAGAATAGCGTGCATCCTTTGTGTTTTAGATGCAAAAAAAATCATGATAGATAGATCATCAAAACGTGGCTTCATCACTGAACCAAAGCAGTAGAGAATAAAGGTTCTTGTTTTGACATAACAAGAAGAAATGTATCACTTTTGTATCACTTTTGAACATCCCAAAGTCATGTCATGTGTATGTCATGTGTAAGTCATATAGTGTAAATGTTCCACATCATTACAGGTTATTGTAGAGAAAAAAAATCACCATAGCCGTGAATAACTGTCTGGTTAAGTAGGTCAAGCATTAAAATATTTGATTATTTGAAGTGCTACAGTTGCCCATATCCAACTACAAACTGCATTTACAACCCCAAGTATGAAGCCAAGATGTTTTATGCTTTGTCTAGTCAACGTCATTTCATAATTAAAGACATTAATAAGACATTCCAAAAAAATTGGGATGGGATAAGTTATGGCTAATGATGAGATAAAATAATAATAAAAATAATGATGATGTTAACAGGTGATTGCCTGGATGATATTGGTAAGGGAATACTTTCTCATGCAAATTTTTGTCAAGCAAAGAAAGAAAGAAACCTGTTATAAAGAGAATGTTAACCATGTCCAGAAGTGGTGTCAAGTTCTATGGACTCAGGCATCTCGAATGGATCATCTGATGGAAACGTATTATGGTCAGATGAATCAGTCTTCAGACAATTTTTCAATTTATGATGTCCATGTATTTTTAACAAGACCATTTAAAACCACATGCTGCACATATTACAACAGCATGGGTATAGAAGAAAATGGTATTGGCCTGCCTGCAGTCATGACCTATCCTCAACAGAGAATGTGTTAAGAATTTTGAAATGATGAATGCAACGATGATGACAACAACAAAGACGAACCATGAAATGAATGAAATTAAAGTTAAAGTAAAAGAAAGAGTAAAGAAATGGTGTGTGTTTTTTAAATTTGATTTCCAAACTATATCAACATTTGATGATATGAGAATATATTTCAAATTGGAACAGTGCAATGCTGGAATGGACTCCTGTGGTCTGGGAGTTAACCCCTTAATGTTCTACTCAAACCTTTTAAGAGCACATTTTGAGTCGCTGTTAAAAGACAACGTGACCTCTAGTAGAACATTAAAGTGTTAAGGTTCAGGGTTCAAATGTAACATGCGTAGATAGTCATAAGTACTACAAATTATTTGTGAGATTAGATGTCATTCATCTGTTGAAACACCAAACAACAAATTGAGACATGGTTTGCACAAAACTGTAATAGGCACACTTTTTTTCTCAATTAAAATATTACATTGTTTTTATTTTAAAATTTAATACGGATTACTTGGGTATTACTTTCAATCAAACAAGTGATGCCAAAGTATAGATGGGTAGGATAGCTCTAGCAAAGAAGCTCGGTTTTATTTTCTGTCTATCCATCCATTGTTTATCAATCCTTACATCATCTATTCATCCATCCATCCATCTATCTATCCATCCATCCACCCTTCCACATAGTCCTCCATGGTTCTATCCATTCATACAAATTTTCATAATTCTATGCATCCATCCATCCATCCTCTTCCTTCCACTTCCTTGTATACATCTTGCCATCCATCTACCCATTCATACTTCTATCATCCAGCCACGGTTCTATGCATCCATTCATCAATACATCATTATATCCATCCTTAAATCATACGTCCAACCTTCTATCCAGAAATCCTTTTTATACATTCTTTAATACATCCATCTTTCCATAAATCCACCCGTTCAGCCATCCTTCTATTAATCCATTCTTTTATGCATTCTTTTATACATTCATCCATCCATATTTTTATACTTTCTTTAATAAATCCCTCTATCCATAAATCCGTAAATCATCCAGTAAACATCCCCATCACCCATCCATGGTTCCATTTATCCACCCATCATTTTATTCATCCTTCAATCACATATCCATTCTTCTCTCCATCCATTCAAAGATGACAGAAAAATGCATTACTCATACCCACTGCCAAGCCACAAAACCTTGGGAAGCATTTTAGGTAAATATATTTTTTCACATGTATTACATTTAAAGTAAACACTCAAAAGAGCAAGCTTAATGACTGAAACGGTAAAGCCGCAAAAAAAATTTCAGATTACCTGTATCATGTAGAAATTGGAAGAAACATTAAAACGTAACTGTTAAACCACATGTTTAATTGGGTAATGATGCTGGCACAGTGTTAGTTCATATGAGCTAAACGTATTTTGCAGTCGATTTTTGTTTGTACTCGCTTATACTGCTTTTCCCAAATTGGGAGTGTCCTGGTAAAACCTTTCACTATGTTCATCACTGAGTGCATTGTGATTAGCAATGGAAAAATGTTAAGTTTGAAGAGAGTTGCAGAGTTGTTGCACTTTATTGTACGCTTTAACTACACTGCTGACAAAAATTAGGGGACATTTCATTCTGTTTTTTTTTGTCAGCAGTATAGGTTATCAATCATCCCCATGTAGTTTAGTTCGGATTCTCAGTACTTTTCTTAAATACCATTAATGCTATTAAATCTCTTAAATTTGGCATCAGAATTCTTGGGAACATCTGTCTGATCCATGCTCATCATGAGTCTCATACAGGCTTGGTGTCTCTGGTGGGCTTTGGCACTGGTAAACTGTCATGATGTCGCACTGGTCTAATGGTAATGAAGGTAGACCTCCTTGGAATTCCATCATTCAGGATATAAATGTAACGATCAAAATAATATCACTGCTCTGCATTCCATTTGCAATGGTGCCAAGTCTTTGTGTAGTCATTTGTTTTCACATGATAAAGAATGTGCCATTCAGAAGGCGACATTAACACTTACCCTCTGTACAAGTTCGCTTTTGTTCTTTTAGGTGGGGGTGTCAAATTAAAGAAGCATTATATATCATTACCTGATATAGCAATAGATAAGAAATGTGAGATCAATGCACTAGCCAGCAAAACACTATAAACAGTTATTATGATATCATTGATGTTAAACTGTTGTTCTTTCTTCAGGTCTTCCCGTTAAGGGTCACCCCAGCAGATGATCCTAATCTGCATATTATATTTAGCACAGGTTTTACACCAGATGTCCTTCCTGACACAACCCTCCCCATTTATCCTCCCTTGGGATTAGTAATAAGAGCACCCTGTGCACCCCAGTGCCTTTCCATAAATGTACTGCCCAACCTTGACATTTCAGGCTCCACCCACGATTTGAACCCTCAGACACTGATGGTGCTACCCACCCAGCCACTGAGAGATCAGGGATGAAACAGTGAAACAGAAGCCTAATAAAAGGTTAATTGATGCGGATGCTATATTTTCTGTATGCAGCCTAATATATTTTAGAAACACAAATAAAGAAATACAAATATATGCTCAATTTACATTACTTTTGGCTTTATAACAGACATGGTAGTGCAGCGAGTTACAAAAGATGGACCTATATAAATAAAACCATTCCCTTGCCTCCAGTGCCATCCAGAAAAGAGAGTAAAGAACTTTAGAAACGAAGAAAGATGAGATTAACAATAAAACAATTAAACAATAAAGCTTTTTATGTTCAACCGGAAGTAAAATAATAATACGACGACGCCTGTGCTATTCTGTAATGCCTAATAAAAGCTACACCAATACGCGGTTGATTATTTTCGATCAAAATGTACCGTAAGCAAATATATCCAGTTAGCACTGCAATAAAAAAAATACATTTCTTAACACAAAGGCAATAAAAAACGACGGTCTCAAACGACCCACTAAACACAAAAGGTATAATAATAGACAGCAATCAGCCAGTACTGTTTTGTACAGTAGTAAGCGGTTTGGGACGCAGCCCAGATGCAACCTAATCATCATCATTATAAATTATGGAGGATGCTAGAGCTATTCGTGTACTTAAAGAACAAACGAAAATGCTTTTACGCAATTCTACACAACTGAGATCATAGAGAAGCTATTTCACACCAGTATATAATTATATAGCGTATATAGTAGTGTCCTGTATTTAGAGTTAACTGGGGCAGCCTAGATCACAATTACGAAGTAAAAGACACGCTGGTGAACAAAAGAAACAGTTTAACTGCACAGCCTATTCAGCATAAGACGTTTACATATGTTTTATGTAAAAACGCGGAGCTGATTGACAGTAAATGAAAGAAAACAAAACAGCTTAAATGAGTAAAACGCATGGAAATAAGCATGAGTCGATGTTTTGCGCATCCAGCTGGTGTTTAGCCTATAACAGGCTAAACGGTTCAAGGATAAATAGCGTCAAAAATCGGACCAGCAGCACAAACCAGTTGTTCTGTTATGTGACTGTGTCCGTCTGTGTTTACTCTCCAGCCATGCTCTTATAAAAGCGTTTATCCTACTGTACAAATTTTAAAAGCCTATAAAAAAAAGCAATGAATCCACTCCAGGCTGTTTTTATACACATCTGTCCATATTTCCGCTTATTCAATAAAAATTTAAATTTGTGTTAATTTAAAATACTGCTAATGTTTGCGTTGTTTATTTATGTTGATGGACTAGAATGAGGGAGTCAGTACGGGATGCGCAGAGACACGAGCTCAAATGCTTGGAGGAAAATTGAACGTGTCCGTTCTCGAACCCACCTCAACGACGAAGCTCTTTTCCTCTCCACACACAGACAGCACCCAAAACACGGCGTGAAAGTAGCAGGTTTTCCAACACAAGCCCGGGAGCCCAGTCCTTTTTCCTTTCGCTCCCACCCCCGCCATTTCTACCCCACCGAATGCCCCCCAAAAATCCTCCAGCCGATGTCCAGTCTCGCGCCGCTCTTCTTTCTGGACCACGGGGGAAATCGGGCTGTTATCACTCGTTATTCCCCCCGTCTGTTTATTTATTCTCATCAACCAGCCCGTTAAACTCGGTGATCCATTGCGCAGGTGCGGACTACCGGGACGGGCGCGCGTCGGCGCTTCGGAGTCAATGCGCTTGCGCTCCTATACACAAAGAAGCGCTCACACACAGGGGTGAATAGTGTGATTTAGTTCTACTACATTGTAATTAACTATACATGTGTGTTTTTAAATAAACGCGTTTCCTTTGCACACACGCTTTGGTATTTATGTGTAACAATTAACCTATGTCACGAATCATCATTTGGGCCATACGATAACATAGACCGACGCTGTCCCTCTCACCCAGACAGACCAATACAGGTATGATATTACAACACATTTAGGTAACGTTATCAAATGCACATTTTATCTCATTAATATCGAACCTCAATATGACCCTCCTGCTTCTGTGGCCATTAGGCCAGACTTTTTTTTTATTGCTTGTTTCGCGGATCCGCCGACGATCATATTTGAAGTAATAATATAATAATAATAAAATAATATATATTTTTTTGGCATTTCTCGGATCTGTCTCAGCACCAATGGTTGAAATAAAAAAAGAAATTGAAAAGTGCTGAAAAATAAATATTTTTTTAATTTCCTCCCTCCTCAGTAGATTCTTAAGTAGGGACATCCGAGGAACAAGCCATTAAAAAAGACTGGCCTAATTAGAGGCGCAGGCGCGTGTGTATTATGGCCTACAGTACTGTAAAAGGGGACGATATCAGTTAACACAAACGTTTTCAGAAAAAGAAACGAACTCCTAAAGAAATAGTGTCAAATGTGGTGTTACTACACTGAGTAACTCAGCACCCAAACATTGGAAATCCACTCACTGGCCAATTTATTAGATACACCTCCTTCTTTCTACATCCTGTCCATTTGATCAGTTCCACTTACCATATAGAAGCACTTTGTAGTTCTACAATTACACACTGTAGTCCATCTGTTACTCTACATACTTTATTAGTTCCCTTTACTCTGTTTTCTAATGGTCATGACAATAAAGAAACAATAAAGATCAGGTACTATATGAGTGGTGGATCATTTTCAGTATTGCAGTGACGCTGATGTGTGTTGTACTGGTATGAATGGTTCAGACACAGCAATGCTGCTGGAGTTTTAAAACACCCCAGTGTCACTGAAAATTGTCCACCAACCAGAAATATCCAGTGACCAGCTACCTCAGGCAGCATTTACATCCATCTACAAGGTGAAGCAATATGGTAGATGTGTCTTGTGCACAGTGAAAGTTTAAAAGCTTTGCTCTGCTGTGTCTGATCCAATCGTTGGTGCAAAGCACACACTAGCAAACAAACACCACCAACACAGTGTCATTGCAGTGATTGCTGTGAGGGTGTCCTGACCATAAGAGTAAAGGGAACTAACAAAGTATGTAGAGACTCCAGCCTGTAACTGTTGAACTACAAAGTTCTTCTGTATGATAAGTGGAACTGATAACATGGACAATGAATGTACACAGCACCTTCACATAATAAAGTGTATAAAATTTGAGACTATCATTAAAATTACATTTACAGCATTTAGCAGACGCCCTTACACAGAGCTACTTTCAGAAGTGCTTTGTATTAGAGAACCCAGTCCCACCAGAGTGCAGTAACTCCCTCCATCGGTTGAACATTAGGAGACGATGTGCCTCCAAGGATTTCCCACTGAGGACTCATTTTATAATCTATTTTGTTTTATAATTTATTTATTTTATTACTAATTAAAATTTGATTATTGATTTGTTATTGATATTTACCTAATTTTGCTATAATTTAATGTACTTTTAATTATTTATCTAATTAACATCTAGGCCACCCATGCAGGATGGGTCCCCTGTTGAGTCTTGGTCCTCCCAAGCTTTCTTCCTACCACTTTCAGGGAGTTTTTCCTTTCCACTGTTGCCCTAGGCTTGCTCAACTTGACCTTTTAAGATAATATTATATTGGAAAGCTGTTTTGAGAAAATGCTCCATTGTAAAAAGTGCTATATAAATAAACACATTTAAATACATTTGGGAAATTTGAATTTGTATTACCCAGTGCTCATGCACAAATAGTCCTACAACAGCTCTACAACACAATGCAACTAAATCCATGTTGGAAGTTGATGTATAGGTAAGAAGCTAACACATTCATAATGGAGGGGGAAATAGTAATTTTTAAATAAATGTGTAGGTGCAGTTTCAGTCATCACTTAAGAACTGAGTGAAGTTGTGAGCTTTCAGTTACATTTGAAGACAGCAAGGGATTTAACTGTTCTGATATCCATTGGAAGTTCATTTCACCACCTGTATGCCAGTACAGAGAAGAATGCTATTGTTTAATCTTGACTGATGCACCCAAGCTCGTGTCTCAAAGGGTGTATAGTGTAGTTTGATTAGACCTATTAGGTAAGAAGGGGTTGATGCATTTTTGGCTTTGTAGACGAGTATCAGGAGGTTATGATGTCGATAGCTCAGAGGATGCAACTAAAGCTAAGAGTGGGACAGTATGGGGAAACTTTAGTATGTCGAAAACCAGATGCTGCAATTTGAATTAGTTGCAATGGTCTGATATTATACAGAGGAGCAGTGAATCAGTGTAGTTTTGATGCAATGAAAGACTGGACAGTGTTTCCTGTTTTATCTTTTAAAGTGTACAAAATTCAAACTGTATTAGTACTTTTGCACAAGTGAACAGCAAGCAGGCATATTTGTGAATGTGTCTGTGGTAATTCCTTTTTACATAAGTTTAGACTTCCTTAAGCCTTAATCTTTACTCTGAAGCTAGTGCACGTGCGACATTCAAATGAAATGGATCTGCTCATTAAAAGCAAGTTTAAGCTAACAGCAACAACAAGTTGCAGCCAATGTTCATGTATTATAAATATGATTGATCTATACGTTTTCAGGAGGTATAACATTTCATTCTGAGTATCAGTGTGACAGTGGGAAACATTGAACATCAAAATGAAATGACTGTGTCAATGTGGGTCACTAATTCAGAGCATTTCACGTTCTTCTTCTTTACTTACCACCACCACCACCACCTCTTCAGAAGACCGTTCATCTACAAGCACACTCCAGAGAGTGAAGATAAATGAGTCAACAATACAGAAAAAAGTGTGAAATAATGTGCCATGTGGTTGCTATGGTATTGCCAGCTGTTACGGAGTTGCTAGGTAGTCAGTATTTCATATCATTGCTATAGCATTGCTAGGCAGGTGTACCAGGTTGTTGCTAGGGTGTTGTTAAGTGGTTGCCAGATATATGCTATGGTGTTGTTAGGTGGTTCTTATGCTGTCTTAGGTGGTTGCTATGGTGTTGATAGGTGTGGAGGCATTTCCCAATAATGTTAGAGGTGAGCTAGGGCGTGTCTGAATACTTTTGGTTGCATGAAGGCGTGTGACCCAATAATTTTGGCTGTTTGCAGGACAAAAGTAGAAGAAAAAGTATAATAATAATATTAATAATAATAATCATCATAATAAAATAAATAAAATAAAATAATAATAGGTATTTAAGCATAACAATAAACAGTGATTTTCAAGTGGCAAGTAGAAAGAATGTTGGGGTATGTCTCAATACTTTTGGTCACTATGGTGTTGCTAGTTGGTTGCTATGATGCTGCCAGGTGGTTGTTATAGTATCCCAGGTGGTTGCTATGGCATTACTATGTGGTTGCTAGGTGGTTGTCCCAATACTTTTGGCCGCGTCCGTGGGCATGTTTCAATACGTTTAGCAAGTTTGACCTTCTGGAGGTTTCTTCCATCTGCTCACAGGCTCTTTGGAGCTCAGCCAGAGTGACCATTGAGTTATGTTTCAAACTACCTCTATTTAAGAATTATGCCCATATGTTCTGATATTTAAGAATCATTTTCCATTTTTAAAAGAATGCAAAGGGCTTACAAGGGCATTTTTAACTTTTTAAAAAGTAAAGTGATAATTCACTATTGTTTTCCTCTGAGGGGGGTTAGCTATAGGAATCTTGTAAAGATGGTTGATGTTATATTGTATTTTGCTTATAGATATATAATTTTTCACACTACTGTATAAGGAAAATACATTTGTAAGCTTTAAATCTGTTTGAGAGCATAATTAATAATCACATTTTAATTAATAATAATCAAATTTCGTATCTCTGTATTGGTCTGTATTGCAATTGTTATTTTTTATAAGATAAATATGAGAAGCAACTAGGTAGCCAACCTTATGGGGACTTAAAGCCTCCTGGATTTTAGAGAGTTGAAGCCAGGTGAAAGAGGGTCATCCACCAATGTTGAGCTATAATGTGATATAATGTGAGTAATATAACTTAATATCATTGAGTTATAATGAGCTGCCCACTTTCATGACCAGGATAAAATGGGTTAAAATGTCCATTATGATGGTTGACTGAGAGAATTTACACTGTAACTTCACTGTTTCATTTTTGAAAATAATTTTCTTAACATCCTCTCATAGACATTGCTTCAGTGAATTGAGTGTTCAAACAGTGTATCCCAATATCATGAAATGTTACATGTGAGCAAGATATGGATCCATGTATGAATCATGTATTTTTTTTTAGATTTAGATTGACAGTTTAAAGATCATTTTTGTGCTTTTGAGTAAGAAGAAATCCATGATTGGGTTTACTGGATTTCAGGATCTCAGGAGTCATGTTACAAAGGCATTTGTTGACACACAAAAATGTTACCAAAGATATGCTTAATAAGAACTGATACCTGCAGTTTTGTATATAGTACTTTTATATACAGTATTGTATATAGAAGTATTTAATATGTAACATTAAAAAAAATTGTAGTGCAGTCCTGTGTACAGAAAGAGCTTTAACTCTTACACAGTGGTGGGTGTTCTCAGCATGAACTGCTTCCACAACATTTCTATTGAACATATTATAGAAAGAACTTTAACTTGGCCATTCCAAAATGTTAAATTGGTAATTTTATGACATAAATGTCATAAAATTACCAATTTAACCATGTAATGACAGAACAATTTATGTTCTGTTTTGCTTTTTTTTCTTTTGAGATTCAGTTCACACACAGATGTCCTATAGAACTTGCTGGTATAGCCAATTTATAATTCATTGCTTCATTCATTTGCATCCTCGCCCAGATGCAGCCAAACAGACCCAAACCATTATACTACCACTGTCATGCACACACATGTGATTCTCTAGGCATAACACCTTCCATTAAATCAATTTCTTTTTCGGTCTCATCCATTTACAAAACATTTTTCCCCTAGCCTTCTGGCTTGTCCATGTGTCACATGATGGGCAGCAACAATCTGCCATAATCAAAGTGAACTATTTCAGATAATATCCAGGCCACCCAAAGAGGATTGGTCCCTTTTTGATTCTTGGTTCTACCAAGGAGGGAGTTCAGTAGGTTTTTCCTTTTCACTGTCACCCTAGGGTTGCTCAATTTGGGAGTGGCCTTTTGACATAATATAATATTGTAAGTTGATTTAAGACAATGCACTATTGTAAATAGTGCTATATAAATAAAATAAATTGATAGTGCATTGATGGTGTCAAATTCATTAGACGTGGTTCTGTAACACTTTCCAACCTGATGACCATTATCATCTTTTTTATGATGTCCAAAGAAAAAAATACTTCCACAGAAATGTTGTGATAATTAGACTACAACAGATACCTGTCATGTACATACAACAGTGTGGCCACTCACACTTTATGGTAGGGTTGCAAAATATATTGTTTCAGCATTGTTATCAAAATATGCATATGCACAATAGGCACATGACAGAATGCCAAGTGCTTGACATATCTATTACATATCACTTATTTTTAATTTATAGCTGCATTTTATACTCATTTATTTGCATACTAATAACAATAATAATAATAATTGCTACTTTGATGAGGTTTTGTTTTTGTAAAATAGCCTCCCATATGAGAATAAAGTCCCATCTTGTCATTTGTGATCATTCTAATGTGAACTTAAAGTTTTGTTAGTTTAATTCTCTGTTTAGCCTTGAGCACAAAGATGTAGCTTCCTGTAATTTCCAGTATCCATTCAAGTCATTCACAGTTGAGCCCATTATTTAGTGTAAGTAACATGCATTATTACAGCTTGTTAGATTATGGACATCTGGTGAAACTGGGTGAAAAAGTCATGCATTTTTCAACATTACTAAAAAAAATTACTAGAAAAAAATTACTGCAGTGTCTTTGTCGCAGCCCTACCTGATAGTCACCGCAATATTAATTTAATCCTAATCCTAATCTAAATTTCTAATTAAACTGTAAATGTACATACATTAGTTTATTGTTTACTCTGAGAAACACCCCATACCAGATTTTCCCATAACAGGCATCAGAAATATATGTTTCTTTATATGGTATACAAAAAGTTTGACTCTTTCGGGCTTGCTCCCTTTCTACCCAATCATAACAGTCACCTGTAAAAAGTCCCAAACAGGTGATTTTTGAGCAGGGGCGTAGCAGCAAATTCTGGGCCTTGGACACTCTCAATGTCAGTGAGCCCCTATCCATGCCCATACATGGGGAACATGAGAAAAAAAAAGGATTTTCATGGGCCCCTCTCCCTACTCGGGCTCTGGGTAGTCAGGTCCACTTTTCCTCCCACTACCACGCCCATGTTTTTGAGCATTCCTCAACTTTCCCAGTCTTTTGTTGCCTCTGTCCCAACCTTTTTGGAACGTGTTGCAGGCATTAAAATTCAAAATGAGTGAATATTTGCAAAAAACACAATTAAGTTGATCAACTTGACCATTTAATATCTTGTATTTGTAGTGTATTCAATTGACTATGGGTTGAAAAGGATTTGCAAATCATCGTATTCAACATCCCAATATATATTGCAAAAAATAAAAATACTGCAGTGTCTTTAAAATCATGCAGCCCTACCTGATAGTCACCCCAATATCAATGTAATCCTAATCCCAATTTCAAATTTAACTGCTAATCCTAGAGGTTCAGATACTTTTACCTCTCACATATATGTATAATTGGACAGTTTTGTTTAGTAAAAAGAAACAACCAAGTACAATACATTAGTCAAATTTGTTTAGTACGTTGATCTACTTGTATGGTTGATGTTTTAGATGAAATATACGCAGAAATACTAACGATTCTTTGTATCTCGAGTACAGTAACGTGGCGGGTAATATTACTGCCTGGTTGCCTCACCTGTAAACCTTAATGCAACACCATACTTTACCACAAGAGGACACTATAGCTCTTTGTAAAGCTTCACTGGGTTCCGTGATCCTGGCTAACGCACAGTGGACTAAATACATTTATACATTTGTCCTTTGCTGAACATAAATCCTGAACCTGAAAGTGTATGTTTGATGTGAATTAAGTATGATTAGCGCCAGATCAACACATGCTGCTGTTTTATTAGTGCCAATTATCTTGCCTGAGAGCTGGAAAACTGTAAAAAAAAGTACTTGGAGTAGGCTTTATTATGGTTGTGTACAGTGATGGTATAGCTACTGCAAAAAAGTAATCTAATTACTGATTACTCCTTTAAAAAGTAACTTAGTTACTTTACTGATTACTTGAGTTTAAAAGTAACTAAGTTAGA
>JAVSBV010148663.1:0-15502 GCA_033117975.1 Parotocinclus spilosoma | reverse complement strand
CTCCACACAGAAAGGACCCAGGCCGCTCCACCCTGGGATTGAACCCAGGACCTTCTTGCTGTGAGGCAGTGGTGCTACCCACCCCATTTGGTGTAAAATGGCCCAAATAACCTAGAAATGTCATTTCAAATGTTTATAATAGGCTATACAGTATCTCCCTAATTAATAGTGCACTGTGTTTGTCTTTTCTCCAAATAACAAATCAAAGCAAAAAGTTGTATTGAATTTAAAAACATTTATTACCAGATAGCAGCATCTTGACTGAGCTGACTGTCTAACCAAACTAAGTCATCAGGGGAGAAGGGCCTTGTTAAGAGAGGTGAACAAGAACCAAATGGTCACTCTGGCTGAGCTCCAAAGGTCCTGTTTGCAAATGGAAGAAACGTCGAGAAGATCAACCATCATGGCAACACTCCACCAATCTGACCAGACAGAAATCTGTCCTCAACAATACACACATACGAGCCTAATTACAATCCGAAATATTTTTTAACAAAAATAAAAAGTCTCATTTATTTGTATAGCGCTTTTTTTACAATCTGATATTATCTTATAAGGCTAATCCCAAATTGAGTAAGTCTAGGTTGACAGTTGAAAGAAAAAACTCCCTGAAAGTGGAAGGAAGAAACCTTGGGAGGACCAAGACTCAAAAAGAGACCCGACCTCCATGGGGGGCCTAGATGTAAACTGAAATAGTTGCGTATATATTAATAATACAATTGAGTAAATAATAACAATTAATTAAGTTATGTAAATTATTTGAGATAAGCAGTCCTCAATGGGAAGTTATTGGAGGCACATCGTCTCCTGATTACTGAATGATGGAGGAGTTTCTGCACTCTGGTGAGACTGGTTTCTGTTGATGAAAACCAGTAGAGTTTTCAGATGCTGTTTCGGTAGCAGTTCCAGCACCACACACTTAGATGTTCTTCCAGCTCAGCATCACTGTACTAGTCCATCAACAGAAGCCAGTCCCACCAGAGTGCAGGAACTCCCTCCATCGTTTGGACATTAGGAGACGATATGCCAAGGACCTCCCACTGAGGACTCATTTCAGAATCTATTTTGTTTTATAATTTAGTTTATTTATTTTATTACTAATTTAAATTTGTATTATTCATTTGTTATTGATTTAAATGATTTACCTCATTTTGAATACCTAATTCAGTTTAGGATTAGCCTTTTAATATAATGTAAGATTGTAAAGCTGCTTTGAGACAATGCTCCATTGTAAAAAGTGCTATAGAAATAACTGTAAGTTGAATTAAATTGAATAGAGTGATGCTGAAGTGGAGGAACATCTAAGTGTGTGGTGCTGGAACTTCAGCTTGGAGAGAAAATAGAAAATGTAGTTACTTATTGGTTAGGAGCACAGAGTCTATTATTAATTACTAATGCCATGTGCAGCATAAAACACCGGCAGCACTACTATAGCAGCATAGCTGGAAAATTATACAATGAAAACTTTGAATGAATGTGTCTGTGTGCGCGTGTGTGCGCGTGTGTGGAATGTGATATAATAAACATTATGTTTTCCTGTATAGCCACTCTTCCTGGCATGTGGGAACGTACCATCACCATCGGCAGCGCAGGGAAAACCTTCAGCGTGACCGGCTGGAAGGTCGTTACTAAAACTCTATTTACAATTGGGATTGTTTAGATGTTTCACCTTTCCTCATTTAGAAATTCTGTGCATGTGCAGCTGAATAAAATGACAGTAATTTGACCTTTTTTTGCAGCTGGGTTGGTCGATTGGACCTGAGCACTTGGTGAAACACCTGCAGACATTGATGCAGAACATGCTATACACCAGTCCAACGCCACTGCAGGCACGTCACGCTCGCTCAGAACACTGTGTCCTACAAAATATAAGATCTGGGTTCATATGTTTACATTAAATGCTCCTACAGCAGCAGCCGGCACCTTACCCATTATTGGGGAGTTTACAGAGGGAGCGTAACGACAGCATTAATGGCGCTTTGCCAATTTGTTAGTGTTTTTAGGATAGGTGTGCCACTCCAATAGTTGACAGGGGTATGAGAGTTGTACTATTTCGGTAGTTACAGTACATTTCCCATTGGTTTAGAGTTTTATGGCAGATGTTCTAATCCAACATTTAACATTTATCTATATTAATGTGTTACCCTTTTATTAAAAAAGTTTACAGTAAGTTTGATTTTACACATATGATAAAACATGATGATTTCTCTGTTTTTGGAATTTTATGGAAGTATTTTACTGTACATTTACAGCATTTAGCAGACGCCCTTATCCAGAGCGACTTACAACTGATACAGTCTTACAATTTAAGCAAATGTGGGTAAAGGGCCTTGCTTAAGGACCCAACTGTGGCAGCTTGGCAGAGGTGGGATTTGAACCCAGGACCATCAGGTTCATTCAGGTCCAGAGTCCAGTAACCTTAACCGCTAGGCTACCGCAGTCCCATAGTACTGTGGTAAAAGTGTTAAGCCACCATTAGATTTGCTGTCATATCATTTAATATTTTTTTCCTGGGCAGGGTCCTGGGAAAGCTCTTACCTATCTGGGTAGGGTACAGGGTACAAGCTGGGTACAACCCTAGATAGGCTGCCCATCCATCGTTTATTAGTATTAGTTTAGTCTTTTTTTTATTTGCAAACAAATTTATTTTACTTTCTGGTTGTATTATAATAAAGAGACTGAGAAATAAATATACATGGTCATTAAACCATTGCTAAAAACACTTAATGGTGACCGGTACTGAAGATTGCACTTTGTCTTATTCATACATTAAATATTCATGCTGCCTGACCTTAAACTGTTCTGTTAAACCATCTGTTGTTACAGGGCTCATTTCCACATGTACCTACCCGGTATAACACACAGCTCAGTTTTGTGAGATCAGTTCTGGCATTTCAATTGATTCAGGTGCAGATGTACAATTTGACCATCTGGGCTCAGGCTGTCCAGATCTTAACTTTTAGGGAGAGCGCTCAAAGTCATTTCAGCACTCCCTCCCTCTAAACTGATCTTTATGCTAAAGCGCAGTTGGGGAAAACAGGCAGCATTAGGTAGCCGTGCCATCAAGAGCTTTTGATTTATTCTTATCCCGCCGAGAAAACAGGCCTCTGGGAGCTGCCATTTTCACTAAGCGCAAAATGACTGCACTGTTGATCTTTAATCTTCTTCCATAATAAAGCTCCTTTTTATGGCCATAAAAAGAATCTTCTTCAGGCTGCAGGAATACTAAATAAAACATTAAAAACAATATTACAACTTAAGCAACTTACTGAATTCCTTTAAGACAGACCAAGCTCTTTACTGCTGCACAAATTGTTACTCATGTTTTATTCCACATTTTATTATAAAAATCCATATAAATACTATTTACATTTAGAAAAACGTCATTTTGGTGTCGTAAAACCATCAAAACTGTACAGCTTATTCTTATAAGATGCCGCTGACCTGACACACAATGAGAAACTTCATGTAACCTCTGGTTTGCATCACATGCGCACATATTTGAGCGATATATAAGCGATAGGGGTGGAACGATGCACTCTGCTTACGATTCGATTCACAAAAGTTCATAAATCGATTTTTTAAATATTACCATTTTCGTATTCATAAGAAATGCTTTTTTTAATTATTGTATTTTTTTATTTTATTTTTTTTTAATTTATTTTCTTGTATAAGTATTTTAACAAACATACAAAAAAGTCCCTTGCAATTAAAACAAATGTATTAACTATAAGTATATAACAATAATAAGTAAAATAATAATAATAATATATTATTATAGATACAATAATAATAATAATAATAATTATTATTATTATTATTATTATTTTATAATAAGAGTTATATTAAACTGTAAACCACAGTTTAATATAACAAGCTAAAGTATTAAATAAATCCAATATCTGTTTATTCAATCAAATTTTTGGTTAAAAAGCTTCATATTTTTATGGTTCCTCTTTGGCTTTGCTGACATATGACTGTGCCCTCTGGTGTTCAAACAATGCAATTGCTTTAGATGTCATAAAGAGAATGCCCGTATGAATATTGTCTCATCTGAGCATCCTTGACCATGTCAAGCTGCACTGTTACACCCCTATTAACCGATGTTAAAATGTTTCACATGACTGGATTTTAGTTCCAGGAACCCAAAACATGCAAGCATCAGGTCCATAGCCCAATGCAAACCAAAGCAGCAGCCATACTCTACACCTGAACTGCTCTGGATAGTCTCCTGCGTGTCAAAATAAGGTTTAAGCTGACACCTTAGAGTTTGGTTTCCTGGCACCATTAAATCAAGTGGTTCATTTCCATTTATTTCAGGTAGTGACTCATGTGTTCTGCTTCACCAGAAACTAATTAGTCTCAGGGCGTACTCACACTATGCCAGGGTACTGCTGCTGCTCTGTGGATTTTCTGTGTTGTTTTGGATGTGCTGACATCCCTCATTCCGTATAGATTTACTGATGATGCAACACGTAGTTCGATTTTTATATAGGCAGCTGACATTGTACGGAGTACGGAGCGATCACACGCCAAACATCACTTCGGGGGTCAATCGTGCTCAGGCATGGTACAGATCCCTAGTGTGAGTACACCCTCAAACCTACTTGGGGTAAGGGCTGGGTGCAGGAGATTTAACACAGATTAGGGGTGTCCCTGTTCCGCCTAAGATAAAAAGCTTTTCAAATGATGCATGCTACACAGTAGCAAAAATGCAGTCAATACAAATCAATACAACCAATAGATTTTCTTATTAAATACAAATAAATGTTTTAAGCAGCTCAAACCCCCGGTCACTTGTTAACCATAACTTACACAACCATAACTCACACCTGAATGGTATCTGTGAGAGAAGGACAATGTGCTTACAGAAGCTAGTAGCATAAATTAGCAGACAATCATTAAATCACAATGGCTACATTCAGAGCACAAGCACTAGTCATCCAATTAGATTTGTTTATTCTGACGGGATTGTTTATACCATAGATATACACATTAGAGACCTAATTAGCAGGTATTCCGTACAAAGGTCATGTGAAGAGACTTGGTTGTGCTGGTTTACTTTACAAATGCTGACCATATAACATGCATGAGTAGGAAACAGCCATGTTTCAGAGTAAAACTGTAAACACAGATGACATCATGGCTTTATTTTTTTTGCTCATATTTCAAATGGGATTGATTTGGTCACACAGTGCACTACATCTGGTCATTATGCCATGCACTATATAGACAAAAGTTTGTGGGCAGACAAAAATGACATTCAAAATATTGTATTAGTATGGAGTTAAATTAATCACATTAGCTGACACAAACATATTTGTTCTTCTATAAGGGCTTTCCATTAGATTTTGGAACATGACCGTGACTGATATTAGACAGTAATCCCTGGCTCACTTTTAGCGTTCCTGTTCATTTCTAAGGTGCAGTTGAGGTCAAAGTTCTATACAATACAATACAAAAAGTTCTTAATCACAACTGGAAAACCATTCCCTGTCTATGAGCTTTGTTTGAAGACAAAGCAGAAAGTTGATGAGCTGACTTGCTGGAAGTGGAAATTTGTCATAGTAAGAATCACTGGGGTATCAATGACTCTACTGACACTGTTTGTTCATGGAGAATACAGGAATTTATGCTTTATATAATTAATGTTTGTGTGAGTGTTACTGAAATAGCAGAGCTTAGTGATTAGGAAGTGGTGTCCAAAAACTTGTGTCTCTATAGTAAACGTAGTGAGAATATGCTGTAAATATGAAGCCATTTGGGATCCAGCATCAGTTAACTGGCATTTAAATGTCAGCATAGAAAAATATTACTGATGAGAAAACCCTGAACTGTTAAACCCTGAACTGTTAAAACTATGCTCTTCTGTTGGAAGCATTTGAAAAAATCCTATGCAAAAATGATCAAATTACATTGCTGGAAAGAAATACAAATTTCATACATTTTCAATGCAGGCAGTTGATTTTAAGACTACACTTCAGTGCAGTAATTCTGTTCATTAAAGTGCGTATACTCAGGGGTATTGCCAGGGATTTTGGATCCTTTTAAAATATATTACACCGGACCCATAAATAACAAATAAATGTTTTAATACATGTTTCATTAATTTTAAGGGCCTTAGAATCGCCCTAACGTTTTCCCCCTCATACCCCCTCTGCCTATATTTAGTCTTTAAAAAGGTAATCCGACAGTAAACACAAACACAATACGATACTCTGCTACACTATCTCTGATCTCTGTAGAGCATGGCAACTGCGGTAATGATGAGTGGTTGGATGTAGTAATGTCATAATAGTTTTTGTTTTTCCTTATCAATACGCTATTCAATAAATTACACGAGATGTTAAATACTTTATAATAAAATAACCTTTGTTAACGTTTATGTTAATTTTGCACAACTGTAGGTTGTGAGTGTGTGTTTTAAGCATGAGTGCAGTATACGCCAAAAAACAATTTAGCTTACAATGGATGTGTCAGAATGTATCCCCATTGTACATCTGGGACTACTTATACTTTTGGTGGAATTAAATATTTCAGGGAATCAAATCATCAAATATCTCACTTCAGTATCACACTGTTCATTCTTTAGAGCACTCCTCATGAACAATACCATGTGCAATATCTGCTATGTAGCCCCAAACACAGAAATAATAGACACTCACTGAAGATTCACTGTGTGTCTCTAGGAGTCTATGGAGCAAACATGTATGAGTCAAAAAGATGAAAGACTAACGCTAGCTGGACAAACAGCTTTGAAAATGCTATTATGAGCCACGTCTGCACATGGCTTCACTGACAGCGACTGGATTCTAAGCAGGTACATTTTAGACAGCATTAAATCATCTCACCATTTACTGGAAAGCCTGGACAACCTGTCTTTTTATAAAGATGACTTGCTGACCTCTCAAAGTAGATCAGGAATTAGAAAAATGACTGACTTCTCAAAGTTGAACAAATCAGTTATTTAGTACTAAGGAAAATTACACAGCACATGAAAAATCTGATTAAGAAGGTAATTCTGACCTCCTCTATTTTGAAACATTAGTATTGTTTTGTTAAATAAAAAATCTAACTTTGTTTTCTCAAATTATTATTTGCATTATTAACTGAGGTCTGAAAACATGGCCTCGCCTTTGTTATTTCGGCCAGTTGTCATTCACAGCAAATAGATGCTATTGTCATTGTTCAAAATAAATATTTAAATTTGGAATTTGTCAGCAATTTATAGAATAAAACTGTCCCATTTAACCTACTGTATCCACAAACAGTCAAACCCAAGATACTAAAAATCGTGAAGTGCTCTCTTATGTTTTTCCAGAAATGTTTGTGCTTGATATATTTGTTCTCTACAAAGGTTGTGTGAACTTGTCTTCAAAAATGTACTTGGACTAAATGTCTGAACTTTTTAACCCACACCTCTATGAATTATGGAGTTTGAATTACTTTATGATATCACAAAACATCACATCATAACATATTGAACCATACAGTGCTCCTTACCCTCAGAAGCATTTGATTGGATGGCCGTCATATAGTTAGATCTGATGTTAAATGCGTTATCTATTACTTTACTGTGTCTATGGGACATTACATGTCTGTCTGTCAGCCCTCTAGGTCTGTAATGTCTATCTATGGCTTAAACCTGCCATAACATTCTGTCGTCACTGGTATAATGATACACAGCCGTAATAGTAATTCGATATGACTTCTTACTGTTTAGAAGTCAATGTCTGATATGCACTGCATATAAGAGATTGGACTGCCTGTCTGAATGGAGCCTTTGTACAGTTCCATGTGCAGGTTAGCCTCTGACCTCAGAGAACTTTGCTAGCCAGTATGTTTGTAATTGTCCAGGCTTGGTCCGTGCAGGTCTGTAGGGCGAGCTGAAAGCCAACTTTCACCTCTTTGTTCTGGATGAGCTCCAGGCAGCGCTTTGAACCCATATTCTGTATGGGTCCACCCTAGAAACAGAGAAAGAAATAATAATGAGGTAAATAGGCCTAAAAGCAATGGCTTTGAAAATTTATTTGTTTACTTTTCTAAACTGCCACTTTATTTTAGCAATGGTGTAATGGCAAAAAAAATATTAGAATACATCCAGGATTTGTAGGAAGAAAACTGAAAAATCAGTTTCTATAGGCTATTGTGGCAAATCTTTGATGTGACCTAATTGGGTGCCAAGTTTAGCCTTCTACAGTTCGATAAACTTGATCTGGAACAGACGTTCTGGTGGCATTCGGGAAACCATTTTTCCAAAAAGAAACAATGGGAAAGGGCTAAGATATGCTAAAACCAAGTTTGTAATTTTTCTGTCCAATTATTGAAAATATGTTATATTTGTTCATTCAATTCCATAGCCCACAATAGTCCCACCACAGTACCCACTGTGTAACATCACTATACTGTATCTATACTGAAAAAGTGCATTGTTCTCTTAGCAGGACCAATCTGATACTGAAATTAAAGCTCAGAGCAGCTCTATTTCAGTCAAAGCTTTAACTTAAATATAAAGCTTTCATATAAGAAATACTGCATCAAGCACTGCCAAATTCGTCAAGAATCTTACCCCATCACTATCACAGACCTCAGCCCAATATGGGCCATTGACAAACAATGAGTGATGTTTCTTTAAGTATTGTATTTGAAGGGGAGCCTCAAGGATTCTGCATCATCCAGGGTTAAAGGAACTTCGGGATGCCGAGAGATGAAAGACGAGCTGAAGATGAAACACATCCCTCATCTAAAATCCAAATCTGACACAGAGGACTTCCTGCTGCCTTACTATATAATCCTATGAAGTAAGTTTCAAGGAAAACATGAACCCGAAGCTCCTTGATGATGAAGACCATATTGATTTAGAAATAGCAATATTCATGTGAGTAGAGAGAGCGAGGGATACGATTCACTTTAGTGGCTTGATTCTTTCTGCCTGCATCACATATCACGCAGTCCTAACCCTCACCCTGAGGAGCACTGTGACAGTGAACTGACAAGTCACACTGGTACACATTCCTCCTCTGGTTGCATCCTAGAAGGATAAGAAGGTTCAATCATTGCCCTGTTCATGCACCCATAATGACCAAGAAGGCTGGAGCTTGCAGGTGCAATGCTCAAACTGTGGGCTTGATCTGTTACGACAGACTGAGACAAAATCAATGTACTGCAGCTGGAGATAAGCTACAAAAAATTGCAGTTTATTTACAAAGTGGGTGTTGCACGCAAGTGCTTTGGTGGGTCTGGTGTGTGAGTGGCGAGTGACGGTGATCCAATTGTGGGTGTTCCAGGTGGAGCCCACTGAAAAACTCCAACATCGCCAAGGGTGAACAGCTGTGCCGTTGGAAAGATCATTGCTAGACTAACTATGGTGCCAAGGAACCTCCTATACTTTACAACAAGACACTTGCCAAGGTGAAGTATTACCACCAAGGTGCCAAGGTGGAGTGACCCAGTAAGTACTCTACTCACTGAGCCTCTGGTGGGGTGAGGTCTGTTGGTTACAGATTTACTGACACTTACTGATTGTTCACTGGCTTTGGCAAAAGTACAGGCTATGTACAGTTCTGCAAGGGTGTAAATATCATTTCAGCATTGGTGGTGCAATAAGTAATAACATTTCAAAACAAGCAGTTCTTAAGTGCAACACCAAAGCTGCTACCAAAAGCACTTTTGTATTAAATGTAAATATAGGCTACTGCTCTTAGTATGGTAAACCCTACCACAAATGGCCTGTAGATGACACACTATATATGGGCGTAGTTTTTAAAGTACAATGAGTATGGTGTGATCTCATGTTTAACAGAATCTTAACTGAGAAGCACCATGAGGATGGTTTAATTATTATGAATTTATTCTGTAGTCAATAAATATATGGTACTGGTTTAATCTCAGAGTGTGCTGCATTAGCTTTACAAGAACATATTTAGAGTACAGTCATACAAGCAGAAGAAATACTTCAACATGTAACTAAATCAATGGCTATCACTCCTGCCACGAGTCCTTACATCACGCACTGCTGACTTCCTCATCTGAGTGTGGGAGAGTACTGTGTATCGCTTTCTCAGGAAAACTAAAAACTCAGAGGACAGTTTCTGCTGAATGTGTGTTTATGTTTATCACCAAGTTCCCATCATAAAGTTGAAAAATGGAAAATTGGGCCATTGTAAAACAGGGAGTACCTGTATTCTTGTGAAATAATTAGTCATCATTAAAAACAAGCAATTTATAATTGTCGCCAAATGTAGGCCATCTTAACTATGCCCATTACTTTTTGATTTTTTAGTTAAAACAGTATAAATATATATAGTGGTTTTAGGTGATGGTAAGTAGTGGACCAAACTACTGCAAATTATAGAAGGGGGGATGCAATTATTAAAAACTTTACTACTAGACTGTAGTACTACTACTATACTATAATGCACTAGAATATAATACTACTATATATATACTGCTCACAGTAATTAGAGGATACTTCAAAATGAATTCTAAATAACTAAATATCCCCTTATTTTTGTGAACAGTGTAAATGTACAGACTACACAGATGGCTCAGGCACAAGTTCTTCTTGGTGATGATCCCATGGGTAGAAAAACAATTTACTTCAGTAATTCGCATTTAGCCTCAGTGGATTTGACTCACGAACAGCCATGCCGTTTGGCACGTTTAAGTCCCCGGGGCCAAACAACACGCTTCTGATCTGCCATTTTTCCTGATGTGCCAGTCACTAATGCGTTTCCACACTGCTTTTACAGCGACAACGTACATGGCTGTAATAACCAGGAGTGGTAGACACCCCTGGGGAAGAACCTGCTGACATGAACAGACTGCCATGCTAATTCTTGTGCAACAAACTGTGTATTCTGTTCTCATGCTGCTGAATGGTTCAAGATGAGAGGTGTGGATTAAAAATTTAAATAACCTGTAAAATGAGCAACGCATAACTCACATTATACAGCGAATATAATGTACTTTATGCACTCAAGCCCACCAGACCCTCCAAGCCAAACCAAGTCAAGCCATCTTAAGCTTTTTGTTCTAGACTATTTTTCCCTAAATGCTTACGAATAACTTAAATGCTGACAGTCAGCACTTGCAAATTATTAATGCTTAAAACTTGGAGGTGGAAACTCACATACCTCTGAATTGGCCAGATTTTGACATTTACCAAGTTTTCCTAGGGCAGTAGTTTAATAATGAGACGGCCTGGGGAAAAGCAGAGCTTAATGAGCCAGTGAGTTAGAGAGGAAAAATGGCCTTTAACATGAAGTGGAGCTGATGACCCTCTTGAATAAAAATAATGATCATAGAGGACTGCAAAGGCTGAATATCATACTCAAACCACTCTTACACTATGGTCGGATATTTTCAGAGTTATATTATTATTTACTCTGAGCTGGCCTTCTTCTAGACTTTGCACCCATGTGCACTTTGGGAGCAGTGGTAGCTCAGTGATCCAGGTTATATTATATGAATGCAAACGTTGCAGGCATCCCATCGACAGAGATGAATTTCATACCCCATTAAACTGAGAAGAAGCAGTAAAGCATGTAATAATCAGCAGGCCTTCCAAATTTAAACTGAGCCAAGCTATTAAATTGTTTGACTTTAATCTAAAAATGAGACGCCAGACATAGTGACCTTAATTGGAATGGTTTGCGTGGATCCAACAAGGATATTCCAAAAAAAGAACTAGTAATGTAGGAAAAACCTCTTCTGTGCTGTAACTGAAATCATCCTTAATAGGAATTAGGTTTATGGCTGATGCAAAAATTACAGAGCCACAGAGAGGGCATGTATGCGCACCACTGATCCAGAGTCTCTACTTACTGTTATTAGAGCTTTTATATAGGATGCATCTTTATATATAGGATATATAGTCCTGAAAGAAAATGACTTATTAATACATTCTGATAAATGGCAATAATGGAATGTAAGTATTCTTACATCCACACAACAGAAATATCCATGGTTACACTTTATTAATTATACTGCTCTATATAGCTCTATATATTCTCTAATAAATAAGAAGTGAAAAAAGGCATGTGATTTTATTTCATTAAACAAGATCATCAAAATAGGAAATTAAAAGCCAAAGAAAGTTGTCTGATTATGCAAATGAGATGCAAACTCAATCATGGTAATTATGCAGCAAGTGACATTTTAAAGGGGGTGAACAGAGGCATGTCAAACTGGACGAGAGTGCCCCCACATTGACTGGTCAGCACTATGTTGATATTGCAGTGCTTTGTGGCGTACACTATGCAAAATTGATTATGTCTGCATAATAAGGCCTTGTGTGTATTTATTTTAGAACCTTCGAGTAGTTTTATTCCAGAATTGCACAGCTGGAAACATCTGTCTGCTGCAAAACCTCAGCTTGGGAAATACAAGATAATCGCCATGTTTCTTGTTGCTAAACTCACGCTTTCGGGGATGTCAAATTTTAAAGTTAAAGTGCCATAATTCTTCACAGTCTTACCTTTTATGACATTTTAAAACCCAGACACAATCTCAGTCTGGCCAGAGCCTTGATGACACTGATCTGGATTCAGTGGTTTTTGAAGATGAGTGAAAAAAATGTTTGAGAATGTGAAATTTTTAGATTGTAATACCAGAATAAATGCTGAAAAGCAGAAAGTTATCCACGTTACGTCCTCGGGTTACATAAATATATTTCTGTAGATATGAGGTAATGGATGCATTAGATTAAAAAAATCATCAAACACAATATGTGCTAACTCTACTGTTTATAGTATGTTTATTCCATATGTTTCATTGTCATTCCATTAAGCACTTTGAACTGCTTTTATATAAAAATGCGAAATATAAATAAAGACTATTTTTGGTTTGGTAGCTGCCAGGAGTTACCTGATTAAAGAGCCAGGACAGCATCATTTGCTTGTTTGCAGCATAGCTGCACTCCAGCAAACGCGGGCGCCCGTTCACGTCCACCAGGCACTTGTTATCGTTGTCGTCAATGGTTGGACTCATCACGCCCACGCGTAACTGGTTTGAACTTGTGTAATACACGTTCTGTAATGATAGAGGAAACCATAGCTTCATTTTCCAGCATTAGGCATATATGAATAATAATTGTTGGCATTGATTAATATTATATGCTTAGACAAGGAAATACAGTTTGATTCCGGTTAATTGAACCACCGGTTAATGGGACCAGCCGCTTATTTGGACCAAATCCTAAAGTGCCGAAACAAATCCTGTTATATAAGTGTAATGTTATTCACTTATTTGGACCAAACGTCCGCCTAATCGGACCAAAGAACGTGACAGCGAATAATAAATATGTCATATCGGTCTTTACCAAAGAAACTCTTCATCTCTGGCATCACTACAATGCTCCCAAGTTTCTCCCCAGCCCTCTACTGCCACCTACAGATCTTTGCCTAACATTTCCATTTACTACAAAAAAACCACAAGTCGCCATTTAGCGATTTCAGATCACACTAGATAAGTTCTTCAAACTGGAATTTAGAAAGAACTTGTTTTTTACAGTATTATGCTTCGCATGCTGAGTACCTATACATTGTGTTGTAGATCGTTTCCAAAAAGTTGTTTGCAAATTTGTTTTTCAATGAACAAAGTTGGTAAGTAACAGTAGTTCTTGTTTGTACGTTCGCTATACGATAAAGGTTTAATAAACATTTAATACGTTACATAGCACGTCCCGTCTTGTAACATAGGGCATCTTCGTTTAATCGGACCAGCCGGTTATTAGGATCAAAACCATCGCGTCCCGATGTGGTCCCATTAACCGGATTCGACTGTATTTATTATATCAATTCTACTGTGAATGGTCTCTATGAGTATAGGTTCTCACAGCCTTGTTCTCTCACCCGCAGCGTTTTCTTCGCTCCTTCACTGTTACTAAAGATGATGGTTTCTGGACCGCCCATTGAGCAGATGTTCTTCAGGCGAGCACCAGCACTCACCGGTACTGTGGAAACAGCAAAGTCCTGCACACAGAAAGCTAAGATTAATTAGGGTAATGTACACAGTTTTCAATCGTTAGGTATAAAATGGGCAGGACAGCCGTCTTACATTAATCCTTTTCTACAGAAATTACAATTTTCTACAGAACAGAAATTATAGTCTGTAAGCAGCCAGCCAGTTCAATTATTTTGTCAAATAACTTCACAGTATTTTTTAAGTCGTCTAGTTTATGGTCAGCAATTCTCATAATCCACAGAATCAGATTCCTCTGGTTTACCACCAGATGTACTTCCACCTGCTGGTAAAACAGTGGCATTGCAGGTCCGTTATGAATTTTAGCTCATCTTGAGTGGCCACTGAGAACAAAATGAAAAACTATATAACTATATATAACTATAATATAACATTCATTACATTTATGTTACTTAGAGAGGTACGGTTTGGTGGCTTGGATTGCTGAAGCTACTTTGCCACTTTTGTAGCCACGTTACCATACAAATATGATTTTTATTTATATTACTGTCCAGACTCAGAACATATCTCCATAATCATGAATTTATTCGGGCAAAGTCTACATTTATATTTATGGCATTTAGCAGACACCCTTATCCAGAGCGACTTACAACTTATACAGTCTTACAATTCAAGCAATGGTGGGTTAAGAGCCTTGATTAAGGACCCAACTGTGGCAGCTTGGCAGAGGTGGGATTTGAACCCTAGACCATTAGGTCCAAACAGGTCCAGAGTTCTGTACCTTAACTGCTAAGCTACCGCAGTCCCACTTACCACACAAAATATTATAATATATTTATATAGTAATATTTATAATATTCAAAATACATTTCCAATTATACTGCTAACAAAACTTAGGAGGTACTTCAAAATTAAATGTCCCATAATGAAATATCCCTCATTTTTGTGAGAAGTGTACATTCGACCCCCTTTGTAAAAAAATAAAAACATGCTCGTTTCAAATCCATCATGCATTAAGAACATGGAGAGGGACAAATTCTTAACTAAATAAGTCCACTACAACACCCTTCTCAAGTCAGACTTATAGCATGTTTGTAATGTATGCCTTAGCAAAATGGCACAAATAAGTAAATAATCAGAACATTATGCTAAATAATGAAAAAGAAAAAGCGTTCTAATCTAATGCGCACCGAACATAAACACGGATGCGAATGTAACATTAGACAAAAGCAATATAGATATAGATTATAATCAAGCTAATGCCATGCAGGGATTGTGTCAATAACAGCATCCTAAACTATAAACTGTGCTATACAGTCGATTTCGGTTAATTGGACCACCGGTTAATGGGACCAGCTGTTTATTGGGACCAAATCCTCAAGTACCGTAACAAGTCCTATTATATACGTGTAATATTATTCGCTTATTCGGACCAGAGAACATGTACATTATGTAATATCCGTGAAGAAACTCTTCCTTTTTCACATAATTACGATTTACACATATAGCAAACGTACAGATATGTTACATAGCACGTATTATAACATAGGGCATGTTCGTTTAATCAGACCAGCGGGTT
>JAVSBV010148643.1:0-15504 GCA_033117975.1 Parotocinclus spilosoma | reverse complement strand
AGATTAATTTAATACAATTTGGAATACGGCTGTAACGTAACAAAATGTGGAAAAAGTGAAGCGCTGTGAATACTTTCGGGATGCACTGTATGCTAACGTCTACTGTTCCGGTGACAGACTAAAATTATAGTCTTCTACAAATCTTGTCGCTTTTAAATAATACAACATAAATGCGATGGTTACATTTGTGGCATAAAGCAGACACCCTTATCCAGAGCGACTTACACCTTATACAGTCTTACAATTCAAGCAACGGTGGGTTAAGGACCTTGCTTAAGGACCCAACTACGGCAGAGGTGGGATTTGAACCCTGGACCTTAACCACTATGCTACCGCAGTCCAAGACAGTTCTTGCCTATGATCCCGCTAACCACTATAGGAATATCACGGATATTAACCTTGGATGTTAAAAAGTGCATACCTGTAACTATTTAAAATCAATACTGTATAACTGTTTGCTACCTATATTGGCCATTTAATAGCAATAATAAGTTACTTTTTTTTTAATCATCAATCTCTTGCCTTTTTAGCTGCATCTCTGATGTATTTACATTTCCGTATTCTGTTAGAAATCCCCTTTATATTCGCATTACAGTTGCCCAAATATACTAAGTGACTATAATAATGTCTGGTCGGCGTCCTTTTCGGTCAACAACCTGCTTCACGGAAAGTAATGCAGACATTAAATTTATATTTTAATAAAGCTGAATCACTACGATAAATATCAGACGAATGAGTTTGGAGGGGATAAACAAGCACTGACCTGGCAGGCAATCGGGATAAAGAGTCACGCATACGTCTGGAGGTGAGAGGTGGCAGTGATGGAGCTCCCCCTTCACCAGGGGTGGGGAACAAACTGCGAGAGGAAGAGGAAGTGGAGCTTTAGCTCACATTTAAATCAAGCTGAACACCTGCCTTGACAGAAGCTTGGAGAACTTACAGGAGCTGCCGGATGTTGCTCCAGTCCACACACATTGTGGGAACCTTGGTGCTGCAGTGCTCGTGGAATTTGTAGCCACAGGTCTGACATCGGAAGCCATGCAGGAGGAATTTCTGGCATATGTCGCAGAATGCCAGCTTTAGAAACGTCTTCCGTACCTGCAAGCAGTCCAGAAAAAATTGGACCGATTAAATCTGCCACAAATCCGCTAATGTGCGAATTCACTCATCACAGCCCTGAACTCTGGACTCCATTACACACAGAAAACGTGGGGAAAAAAAATTACGCTAAAATATTCGGACACCTATTTAGTGCCCGGATCCAGTTTTAAAAAAAACAGACAAGACAAACAATATGTATTTTTATGTTATGAAGACGTTCTTTTGCAGCTCGCAGAAAAAAAGTCATACTGGGTTGGTCTGATTTTGAAAACAGAAGGGAGCACAGAGTTTCAGTGTCTCGTACGAGAGCTGAAACCTATTTTTTCTTCTTTTGTGTGAACCCCATCGTTTGCTTTAGCAGATTAGTCCACTTACAAATCAAAATTAAAAATCACTATGACTTATTAACAATATTACTATTGTTAATATTTATGATTTCTAAAAACACCACTGTCCAGTTAAGGTAACCACATCTTTAAGCCTTTTTAATGAAACATTGTATTTTGTGCTGTGCCTGCCAAACACTCACTCGGCATTGAAGCACATAGTTTTGCCTTTATTTATTGGTAGTTCTTGTTTTGTTTTGTTTTTTTTATCGTTTGAATCGTTTGCATCTCCTTCACCCCCCAGCATAGAATCCATGCCACCTCCAGGCTCAGGTACTGTCATGTCCCTTGTCTCGAAATCAGTCGTGCGACTGTATAAGAATTCAGAATGCACGTTATCTAAATCTCGGTTCACATATGAGCTCGTATCCATCTGAATGCAGACTCACAAAGTTGTGTGTGGTCAGGGGTACGTGATCCAGAACCTCGACCAGCAGCTCCTCTCCGATGAGTGATGTAGAATCCGTGTTCCAGTCCATTCGGGACTTTTTGCTGAAATCAGAGGAAGAATTAAATGATAATTCTCTGCCTGTCTGTTCTCACCGACTCGCTAAAAAACCAAGCTGTGTTTAATACCGTGAGACACAGTACAGTCTAACCCCGTTATCTCCCCAAATTCATTTTAATTTATCAGATTTTCCTCCAAAAACTTTTCCTAGAAAAGCCGCCAACCTCGACTGTCACCCTCACCCTTCTTAAAAACGTGCCCAATGTCTTGCCAGCAATGAAATTATACCCTGTTAAGCTGCAGAGTTTTATAAAATGGATCTGCTGGTATGTGTCCCTTTAATCCTGGCTCTCACGTTTACCCGTTTTGTCCTTTTTTGAGAACGTTTCCATTTTTTCCATAGATCTGATGCTTGTTTTAAAGGTCGTGTCTAACAACCCTGGAATTAAGCGTAGCACCCACGAAATGTCTGCCGAACACTTTGAGAGGCACGGTAGGAAATATTCAAAATGTGAGATTATCGGCTGGTGGCAAAATCGGCTTGTTTTTTTGGTGGTTTTTTTTTTCAATCCAATTATAACCGAAGTCGTGAAAACCCATAATCTGATTACCCAAAGGCATGTAAACTCAGTTATCAGATGACTGACTATTTTCTGCAGTTATCGGATTATTATATATCCATTTGTTATAAAAGCATAAAAACTGAGCTCGTTTGAAGTGGAAAGCCAGGGAGAACCGCACTTTTCCCATTCTCACACTATCAATGAAAGGTTAAAAAACATGCATGCCATAAATACAGCAAGCTCCATTTGGTTTCAACATTTGTTCCGGTTTTCTTCCTTAATTTGCATTAAAAATGGGCAAATGAGATCTCTACGACTGACTGCCTAATGCCCATCAAATACAGCTCCAAATGTAAGGTAGGTTGGTAGATTGGATGATACATGATACTCCTGTTTGTTTGTTTTTTACCATCTGGGATGTTCCGGGTGGAGTCTGAACACGGCACAGCACTCAGGCTGAAGACCTCGCACTTTCAGGGCTTTGATGAGGCAGTTGTGCAGGGTCACGCCTGGTCGTACGTTCACCTGACGAAACATAAAACACGCCAAGTCAGCCACTTTATCATTCCAGGTGTGAAGGCAGTGAAGAGAAGAGTCAACTTGATAAGATAAACATCATCAAGGTTTACAAATAGACAAGGTCACTTTCTGAGTCCACACGCTACAGAGGAACGATGTCAGGACTAACCACAGTGCGCTGCTGGTTTGGTAGATAGACACGGATGGTGCTCGCTTTCGAGGCGTCCGGAATTTTCCCATCGTCTGACGAGCGCCTGCGATAAGGGAAGCTCTTGGTGATGGTGGGAGACATACAGGAATCTTCAAAAACTGAGTCTCGGAACCCAAACCCATTAGTCAGGGTCTTCCACGTCGCTTGGATGTTCTCCATTAGCCTGGGTGGCCGGTGTGTTAAAAATCTACAACAAAAACACACAGACCAACATCGAAGAAACAACACATGAAGAGATTAATTGCAAATAAAATGTAAATTAAATTAATTAAATTTGAATGTAAATGCTAATTAATTAAATGTAAATGCCATTACAAGCGTCTTATATTTAAGACATAGAACATTGTGATCACGAAAGCTGTTACTGTCGATTATTATTGCATTTTAAAGCAGAAAAGGTCAAACGATATTGAGCAGAACCTAAAACCATTCAGCAATTCAGAAAAAAATATTCAGGTCAGGTGACGCAACATTTGATTTTTTAGAATTTTAGGGCTTAATCGTCTGTAATGTCCATTATGTTGTCACAAAAATTGATTACCAAGGTCATTAATTTTGTTTGTTTTGTTAGGAGATTAATCCAGCCAAGGGGTTGAGGGAAACCCAGTGCTGAGCCGGCGTTACAGGGTGCGTTTAAGGTAGAACAACCAAAGACAGGGTGCCAATCCATTGTAGGGCACACACACTCATAGGTACAATCTTAAATCTTTAATGCTGCCCGTTTTACGAGAAGTCATGAAATGGCAAAACTCTGCATAGGGCTTTTATTTTGTGAAACTGGAGAATGGCGGCACCGCCCAAGCAGGAAGGAGAAGAGTGTGTGGTAGATGAACTATTGTTAAGTTTGCTAGATATTTACAGTTGAGCATCGGCGCCACACGCGGGCACTTCATGACTTCCGAACACCGTTCAGTTTGTCACCGCGCCATGTGTTGGCAAGACTACCTTAAACTAAAGCCATAACTGAGACCACAGAGAGCCACAGTAGATCATGACACTTAAAATACACACAGAATGGCAAACGCACAAACTCTACTCAGCTAACGTTACTACCGAGCATGACAAGTCAAGCTGAAACCAAATTACGGACAATGGAGCGTCTTCTCAAAGCAAATTTAAAACATTATATCATCTTAAAAGGCATTTGAGCAGGCCTAGGGTGACAGTGGCAAGGTACATTTACATTTACAGTATTTAGCAGACGCCCTTATCCAGAGCGACTTACAAAAGTGCTTTAACACATCAATAACATAATCCAATCTTAATAATAAGGAATCTAAACAAGGATACATTTCTGAAACTATAAAGTTGGTGGGGTTTTTTGTTTGTTTGTTTTTTTTTTTTTAAGAGATAGAAAGACAAGGGTGAGGGGTTTAGTTGAGGTAAGTGCGGAATACATGGGTCTTCAAACGGCGTTTGAAGATAGCCAGAGACTCAGCTGTTCGATCATTGAGGGGTAGTTCATTCCACCACTTAGGAGCCAAAAGAGAGAGGAATGCCATCCTTTTCCCCTGAGAGACGGAGGAACCAGTCGAGCAGTGCTAGAGGACCAGAGTGAGCGAGGTGCAGTGCGGGGTAAAACTCTCTCTGTGTTGTAAAGGAGGACCAAGACTCGAAAAGGGACCCGACCCCCGTGGGTGGCTTAGATCACGTTTGGGAGGGTTTCCCTTTAAAAAAAATTCTATTTTTGTGGGTAAAGATGCCACGTTTTAAAACGGATGTAGTTTGAATGATCTTTAATTCAGTGCAATTTACTTAAATAAAATCGAGTATTCGAATTTAATTTGAGGTAAACAGACAGTCTTAATCTATAAGTGATAAAAACAGCAAATAACCAGCCTAGACAACCAGTTCTACTCCACAGGGGTTCAAATCTCCCTACTTCATTTTACACAACAGGTACACTCCGGAGGAACCGCACTACAGGGGATTACTGTCGATAAAACCCGAGCCTTACCTCTGAGGCTTCAGTGGAACATCATGTATCTGAAAGAGAAGCTTTACTGGTGGAACTGATTCATTCTCTTTCACAGAACCACATAATCATCAAGTGCTTCGACCAGAAAATGCAGCTCAGTTGATTGTTATCGTGTCCTGATGGTTAGACGAGCGTGACTGGATCTGATAAGTGCCCTCTTTTGGTAGTGTGTGTCTGCTCATTGTGCATACATCTTAAAAACAAATCCTCACACAGTTGGAAAAAAAAAAAAGCGAAATCGGATTCTGCATTACTGCCTGAAACAAGAGATGAACGAGAGCCCTGTAGGGTCATCTGTGTTAGGGTGTGTATCACACAGGGTGTGTTACGTATATGAATCAGCCCGAAGCAGTAATTAGTCAACTTAAAAACCTAGAAACTCCTATTCAAATTCAATTCCGATTTAACTGTGCGCAACTTCATTTCGATTGAATTGTTAACTAACAGGATTGTAATACTAATACTAATACTCCTACTAACTGTGAAGCACGGTGGAGGAGCATCATGGTTTTTTGCAGAGAAGAAGAAATGTGAAAGAATCTGAATCCGTTTAGGGCGTCAGGTTGCTTATTTGGTTATGTAACATCACATTTGTATCTCCGAGAGCGAGAGCTATTCAATACTTTATTCTAAAATAAGATTTGCTTTATGATGATTTCCTCCCACTGTAGATTAACGTTAAACATTTTATTTTGCGATGGGTTCCAAAAACCACAACTGCATCCTAAGTCAGGGTGAACCTGTAGTTCAAAAGCAAGCTCCCAAAACCTTCGAACCGCAACGAAGTTACCGATATGTACAAGCAGCTTTATAGAAAACAAGCCCACAATCATTTACAAAAACAAGGATCTGGCAACTATACGCTTCTGAACAGCTCTTTTCTCTATCAATTACGTGTACCCGTGTGCTCAGACCGGAAAAAAATGATTGAAATCACAGTATGGTTATGCATGCACTGATTACTGAAATCTGACTACTCAGACAAAATCCAGCTTATCAGATTTCTTCATCAGTTCTCTAGATCACTGTTTACATGACCAGCTATTAAATAAGAGAGTCAATGCTTCCAACCGCCACTGTGTAATGTGTCAAAACAAATGCATTCAAATCCCAGTACCAAAGCTTTTAGGCTGAAAAATGGACATAGTGATCGTCTGATGAACCAAGAACCGACCAAGAAACCTCTGCTATTTTCTTTTGGCAGCCTTTGGGAAAAGTCCATAATGCATCACCGGGCGCGTCCTTGGACCTTTGTCTCACCCTGTATTTACATTATGCTTCCAACGATGGAGGACTTCCTCAGAGCATTTTTATATTGAACAGTCCATTTCACTTTTGTTTGCCCCCAAATTTGACCAAAATTTCAGACTTCAGAAGAATTCAAACAGCCTTCCAAAAAAAATTACGTTTGAATTCCGAGTTTCCAAAGTCTCCAGCCCCACATCCCTAACTGAACCAGCCTAGGGTGACAGTGGCAAGGAAAAAAGTCCCTAAATGTTGTAAGGAAGAATTGTTAGAAGTTACCTAATTAATATAACATATTTAAAATTTCATTTTTCTGTATTTAATTTTCTTCACCTATCCTAGTCAGGGTTGCAGGAGAGCCGGTGCCCAACTGGCAGAACAAGGCAGGAACAAACAAAGACAGGGCACACACGCCTTTACATATTTTTCACATAGTTCACCAGCTGAAATGCAATAAAAACGTAATATGTAAAAGACATAACATAAAACTATAATAAAACGAGAAAACGATTCACATTATTTTGCTCTCCTGTGCCGTTTGAGCAGTAGAGAAATAAAAGTGAAACTTTCGGCAGTGTGGATCCATTTAATCTCCACAGACCTTAGCCAAGCCATCCGTTACGTTTTTCTGTCTCGTTCTATAAACAAACAAACCTTCCGGGTTCGTTGTCAGTTGGATCGAAGAGGAGTTTTGAGTCATGAGTCTTTTCATGAATTTGTATCTCTGTGCGACCAAATATGAACATCCAAATGCTCACGCGTGGGTTCACACACGGCCTCGTTGGCACGGGTGCGTCGATGTTCTCGATCCAGCTGACAAAGCCACGGAGGTGCATCGCTGCAACATCACAGACTTGTTCTGCTGGTCTGTGCACATGACTAAAACTGCAATGTTGATCTTTCCGTCAGATTTTACCCACACAGACCAGATCCAGCAGCCCAGTGGTTATAAATAACTTTTTTTTAACTCGTTAATCTCTTTTCTCTGAGCTTCACACTGATTCGAACAGTTCATCTGCTTCAGAACTGAAACATTACGAAATACAGAATTTAAAAACAGTTTTATATTGAAGTGTGCCTAACACAAAAGGTAAGAGAATATGATAATTCAGTATTATAATACAATTCTATTCATAGATAATTCTATTCATAATTTTTATATCACTTTTTACAATGGTGCATTGTCTCAAAGCTTTACAATGTTATATTTTCTTAAAAGGCCAATCCCACATTGAGCAAGCCTAGGGCGACAGTGGCAAGGAAAAACTCCCTGAATATAAAAGGAAGAAACCTTGGGAGGACCAAGACTCAAAAAGGGACCCATCTTGCATGGGTGGCCTAGATGTTAATTGAATAATTAAGTTGTAGTAATAGCAAAATTAAGTAAGTGATACAATTTAAATCAATGATAAAATTCAAATTAGTAATAAAAGTCAAAATAAATAACAAAATAAGTCCTCTGTGGTAAGTTATTGGAGGCTGATTGTCTCCTAATAACTAAATGATGGAGGGAGTTACTGCACTCTGGTGGGACCCGGGCATGATGGGACTGAGTTCTGTTGATGAAGACCAGTATTATCAAGTATAACCAAAAATCTAGTAAACAGCTCCAAATTGGAGATGCAGCATGATTGGTGCTGTTTTTCCTGAACCACATTTATCTACAATAAGTCTTTTTTTACTATAGGACCTACATAATAACGCAATTAATGCATGTTTATGGCTGGTAAAGAGAAAAGTTCCTGCACTCTGGCTTTTATTCTGCCACACAGCAGCAAAGTACATGTAGGTTTGCAGTATTGTGACCGTTCATCATTTTTACACAGATGAGCCCCCCCCCCGACAACCCAGTAATGCTTTGGAGCCGTCTAGGTCAGAAAACATGGGAATCAAGCCATTAAACCAAACACATAGGACGTTTTGACAAATCAGGTGGTAAGAGAAGTGTTTATACACTTCCAAACTATCATCCAATTATCATTTTTGGCAAAATCCCCAAAAAGAGAGATATCCCCACACCCCTAATCCTACCCAAATTTCCAGTTAGAAGTCTACGTGATGCAAACTCAAGCATACAGAACATTAAATAATTAAAACACAAAAAGGAAGGTTAGATGTAAAAATTATGTTATTCCCTCTATAGGTGGCTGTTGCAGCAGTTAGGGTGATCCTCCCATCTGTCCTCTCCTTCCTCAGGAAGTGTGTGTTTGTGTGTGCATGCAGAATAGAAAAGACATCATACTTTCATCAGCTCTAGAGCTGTGCTGCAATGGCACTTACCGCTTGCGCACCATTACACAACAAAAGAAGTGACAGCAACGCCAATGAATATTGAATCTAAACGACTCGATTGTACAAATTGATTCACAAGCAAATGCTCAAATGAAAGTTTTGCTAAGGTTGCATCATTGGGTTTTTACCCCCAGGTTATTCAGTAACTCAAGGGTGATAGCTCACAAAGTGAAAAGGGGGCACCAGCCTAGCCCTTATGCCTATGCACTACATGCACATGATTTCATAACAAAGGAGAGGTTGGGTCCTTAGGTCTCGCGTGCCCCCATGTAATGACTTACGGTTTGATTTTCTCACAACCCTAACATTTTGTTATTCCTCCATGTGCCAAGCTGAGCGTGTAATACTTTGGTTTTATGCTGGTGTAGATAAGTCCTCTCCAGTCTGGTTCTTTTTCATGGTTTCTTATCGTTCTCGTGAATTTTTCCTAGCCACTACCACCAGACTTCTTTCGTTTTTGGTCTAGACTCGGTTTCTTTAACGCTACTTTGGGACAACCTGTAGTAAAAATGCTAAGGCCATTAATTTTGTCCTGGGTTGTTTAAAGAAACACCACAGCCACTCAACTTGCCTATTACACTATGCAAAACGATATTTAAAAAGTGACAGGGGGAAACGATGTAACGACATAATTTGCACTGCATTAAGGGATATGTAGGACAGCAAATGCATGGTCTTGTATCCTCACTTTATTTTCACTTATAAATAATAGCAATGGTTTATCCAGTAGCAAACTGTGCAACAACTCAATGTCTTTTACATGGGCAGATTAAATACTACAGTACCCACACTTCCAAAACGGCAAAAATGTGAGGGGTGCACTCGCTTTAGTGAGACACTGTAAATCTTTTAGATGTGATTGCTGACTATTTAGCATCATTGTCGTGCAATAGCAAACTCAACCAACTCAAACAACATGACTAAAGAATCAAGGGCACTGCCGCCGTAATGCATTACAGGATTTGTAGTTCTTTAACTCAAACAGAATCCTCGCCGTTGTCCAATGTCAACGTTGTTGTCTAATGTAAGGTGGTAATTCATATTTATTAACTTTACAATTTATTAACATTAACTGGTTAGTTTAGTTGAAGCTTTCACATTTGTAATTTAACGAATTAACCTTTGGGAGAATTTGCGTTCTTAATTATTCACACACTTCAGGGTTACTCCTAATTCCAGTTTTGCATTTGGTAAAACAAGCAACCGTTTGAGCCGTTTTAACCGCTGTTTCAGTTGTTAAATCACTCTCGAATCAAATGAATTAAATCTCGCGTGGTTTGACACATTACGCTTGGAGTTGTTTGGACGAATCGACTCAGTTGCATGAATCGTAGCGACCATCACTAAGAAACGCGCATGCAAATTTAAATACGAATTTACCGCCTCGTTTCCAAATGACAGTTTGACACAAACCCGCGTTCAAATGTGCAGCCCTGCAGTTATATATCTATGTCAAGTTTGAATGTGTATTTACCATTTAGCAGCGCTGTGGAACAACAATCAACTGCATACCTTAGCTGGCGGATTATGCAAACGGCTGACATTTTTCCACGCATTCGTTTTAATTGAGGAATCTGTTTGAAACTTAGCCGTGTCGTGTTTAGGTTTAGAACGGTAAGCTTTCAAACTGGCGCTTTAATACGAACGGCTTGTGAGGAGGAACAAGGAAATCACGGTACTCACCAGGAAAAAAGTTGAGGAACTGTCCCTGTGTTGTTTTTCCGCACCCGTATTCCGAATAACCCTGCCTTCTATGCTATGATTGGTTGTCCTCTCGGAATCCAGCGCGTGAGTTTGATCGGAGAGCCAATCCTGACTCGGGATTTGTGGTTTCGGACTGCTCCATGACAACTGCTATTCTGTAGCCTCTATTTTCCTTCGTTTATTGGCTAACAGTTTTGCGAAGAACCAGTTATAAACATAGCTATAAAAAAAAAACCGAGTCATTCACTTTCCTATCTATACTGGCTGCCCTTATATACAAGCATCTCATACTGGTCTCCAGTATATTCAAAACTATATCAGCATTCCACACTGGCAGCCATTATATACCAGTATCCCATACTGGTGACCATTATATACGATCGTTCCATACTGGTGGCCATCATAACCACCGTACCAGCATGGCAGCGTCCAAAACACAACAGCTGGTCATGCTGGTGACCATTAAAGCTGCTTGTTGGTTGGGAAATATAGTAGGATTGTACATGATTGAAATAGAAATAACAGTTCCACTGTTTTATTTGTAACTGGAAATCGAAGATCCAGTTCAAATATTCCTAATATATAATTACGAATAAAGAAAACAAAGATATCGTATTCTAATCCAGATAAGAAGCGTATTCGTTTTGTTCTTACCACATGTTTCAGACCAGTACTAATAATTACAGATGTTTCCATGGAAAATCATTTTGCACTCTCAGTAAACAGCCCTGATCCTCAGAGTGCCTCATAAATGTTTAACAAACGATAAGAATCCTAAATGTACAGCAGCAGAAACCAAACATCATTCAGTTTCCATTTCTGACCACAATCATCTTTACAGGAAGCCAGATGAGCATTAGAGTCTTTATGGGTCACAAAGTGGTGAGAAATAATTGAAATCTGTCTGATTTGAGTCTATAAATATTGCAGTAGCACGTCTCTTACGCTATGATATGCACTATATAAGCTCATATTTTAATAAGGAAATTTTTAACACCAAGTTGAAGGAGCTAATGGGCGAGTGGGTGGTGCAGGTCTGCACCAAATTACTGTTCGACTCTTACTGTGGTGCCCCTGATCTGGCTGGACTTTTGACCGAGCCAGTGAACCAGAACACAACTCTGTGACTGACTTGGCATCACCTTGCCAGAGGTGGGACCCGAAGCAGTTCAGTTGGTGACAGTGGGAGCTGAAGGAAGTGCTCATCTTAACTGTATGTTTTTTTCTTAGTCTTCAAATAACTTCTTCTTATAATCTCTTATTAAGAGCAAGTTGCATTTTTGAAAACATTACGTTCTTAAATGTTTTCTTAATCTTAACCCATTAAAAACCATGATCCCCATTTGGTGATCGAGTGCTTTAACTCACCTACTGATGGGATTGGATGGGATGTAGATGGACAGAAATTTAAAAAATAGTAAAAAATGTTCAGAAAAAAATTTGGCAGTTAATGTGTTACGATTGCCTCGCCACTGCTACTCTTGCCCTTCTTTGTTGTTTTCTATTCATTGTCGCTCCGAAGAAGTATTTTCTGAAGAAGGTTTATTCCATATGGCTGTTTCTTCCACCATAACCTCTAATTAGTTTTGCTAAAACATTTTAAATGCTTGGTTTGATGTTTTTGCTGCCCCCTGAGTGGATTAAACTACACATCTCATGAAAATTAGGGGATATTTCCAAATTTTTGTAAGCAATATAAATAACAGAAATAACTCAAAATGAGTCTCGTACCATAAATTGCAAGCTGTAAAATGCAATGCCCAAGCAGGTTTGGTCCCTTTTCTATTCTTTGCCCTCCCAAGGTTTCTGCCATATAATGTTTAGGGAGTTTTCCTTACCACTGTCGAGGAATGCTGCTTTGAGACAATGCTTTATTGTAAAAAGCGCTATATAAATAAATCTAACTTGACTTGACCATCGCCCATATAAGAAAACAATGAACATTTCTTAAGATATTATAATTTTTTAAGTTTATTCCAAAGAATTACAAAGACTAGTGTTTGTCTTTTAAAAAATCCAAGGTTTTCATGAACGTTCTGGGGTGATATAAACTCACAGAAGGAAAAAACAGAAAAATAGCATGTACTGTGTTTCAGAGTCTCCCCACAAACTTTCTGCTATGTGTTTTGCAAACGCAGCGTTTAATTCCAGGGTTGCCAGATCCCGTGTGAGAAACAAGCAACCAGGTCTATGGAAAGCTTCAGAGTAAACAGACCTGGCAATGTTTTAAACAATGTTTAATTCGGCTAGCTGCTTCTGCAATGCTGAAAACAAGTTTGAAGTCTGAATAACAACATACATGTGCAGCGAAATCTGATTACTATCCAAGTATGCTGTTTGCATGACAACTTGTATAATCAGTTAAATAATAATAAATCTAGTTAAGATCAGGTTAAGTTGCACTCACCGTCAGCAGACGTAGACCTGGTTGCATGTTTCTCTCGTGGGATCTGGCAACCCTCAGAGTGAAACATCTTTAAATATTAAAGAGTTATGACTAAACCTTGAAATTAGATGAAGATAGTATGCAGAAAGAAAAATATTAGGCAATATGGTTCCCATTTTTTATGTTTGTAACCATGCTTACCAGACGCTGGCTCACTGAAGTGAAAGGAATCAGTCCATGACAGGCATCCATATCAGAAACAACCAGGAACCCATAGTGATCTGAGCCTTTCCATTATCCAATGACCTTTTAAAACTATTGATTTAATAAACCAAGAAATGCATTTAAGTTTCAAATAATTCCTGAAGAAAGCAAAAACATACTGAATTGTGGAGAGGTCTGCAGTGTGACTGCAACGCAGTAGCCTATTGAGTACAAGCTCTCTCGCTTTATTTCTCTCTCGCTCTCTCTCTCTCTCTCTAAATCCCTGGACATCACTAATGCACCCAGCTCACATGGTCAGAGGAGGAGCCACCAAATCTCCACTGCCAGGATTTAAGGTACTTTCTGCATTCAGGAAGGACAAAGTAGTCCCTGAGGTTCCAGAGCAGGTACTGAGAGCTGATTAATAACGACTGGACATGATTTAATACCCTAAATGCACGTCCCGTAACCAGTGTCTGGGTGCTGAGATTTAATCCCTGATCCCTGCAGTGGTGGGCTAGGGTATTAAACCTAAAATATCATCACACATTAATTTGGTATCAAAATGAACACTGGCATAAACATTTCTATGTGCTTTGGTTCCACAGCGATCTGAGACACTAACCCAGTACCTAGTTGTTGTCTTTGAGGGAGTACAGGCCAGTAGGAGGAACGAAAGCATGGGTGTTGTAACGTGGGGGCACCCTCAAGTCTGCATCACATGACCCACCATGCACCCGAGGACTACTAAAACGAGATTAAGTTAAAATTTGCCTTTGGATGCTTCAGTGGAGGAATACAAACCAGACAGGCTCAGGACCAGGAACCAGTGCTCTAGCCACTGAGCTGTTCTGGTTCGTATCCTGCCTCTGGTGATTTATCCAGTAAATGCTTGTAATTGTTTATAAAAAAAACAAACATGTTTTGTGTGCAAAATGCTTGTGCTTAAGCAGGACTTGCACGCATTCAGTTCTGACTGACACTGTCTGGAAACGAGTGATGAGCAAAACCACCTTAAGAGCAGGAGATGATGGTATGACTAAAGCTCTACATGTATTGATCTGGTGTTGAGGGAGAGGGAGGATCAAACATTGCATCAGTAAGATGATCCCCCCCCCACTCTCTCTCCCTCTCTCTCTCTCTCTACATCTGACTGTCTGTCTATCCATTAAAAGTGCTACAGTATGTTCTGATCAAAGGCCATACCTACTTTATAAACACAACACAGCCAAAGGTATCTGGACGTCGCTTGATCGCTAGGATCAGCCTGTTAAGCCATGCTCATTGCCACCAGGTGCAACATACACCCAAGAAGAGACAAACATTATTTGACTTTATCAAGACATCACCTTTCCAGCAAGAAAACGGAAACCATCCTGTAAATACAGGACAGGATCAGCAAGTGGTGAATGAGCGCATTTGCAGCTCCTACTACCGAGATCCAAAACTGACTCCCAGAGCAACGACAGTTCATGAACGAGAACGGTTCATCTAGAGCAGATGTTCCTTAACTGGGGTCCAAACAAATTAGGTGATGTTCTGTCTGAATGTATTAAATTTTGCTTTTAACACATCACTTTGGGTTTCTGACAGATTACCCAGTTGGTTCCTGGCCTAGTCCTGGTCCCTGAAAGGTCAATAATATTTGAATTTGAGTTGAGAATTATAGCAGAGACTTGACTTAAGTTAATTAAATATTACCAGAGTAATTTAGGACTTGCATGAGACTTCAAGGAAAAACCCAATGAAACCAAATGAAAGAAAAACCAAAAATTACCTAAATGACATTTACACCACTTCCTATCCCACACACTAAGATGTTCTTCCACTTCAGCCCCACTCAAGCTATTTTCTATCGTCAGCTTCAGTCACACCATATTCAGACCATACCAGAGAGCAACGTCTTGGTCCTTCCAAGGTTCTTCCTTATAACGTTTAGGGACCACACCACTGTCGCCCTAGGCTTGCTCAGTTTGTGAGTTCCCCTAGATATTATGAAATAATCTAGATTATAAAGCTGCTTTGAGACAGTTCTCCACTTTAAAAAGTGCCATAGAAATAATATTTCTGCATGATACCTCGCAAACAAAAAAAACTATTAATTAATCAACACACTCTTAAAGACACAGGCGCGTTCAGTCCAGACAGACTCTGACTGGGAGCAAAATCTTTCCAGTTCTTTCTGGAGGATGTCCTGTGGAAATCATTTATCCATTATTTGTCTCTTAGCTAAGATTCTTTTAGTAGAAAGTAGAACTACAGCCTTCATTATTTATGGATAACACAAGTAGATGCACCAGCATTTTTGTATGAATAATTTAGTTGAGGGTAAAAAAGAACTACTCAGAAACTGGGTCCAGAAGTGCACATTTCCAGGGAGACATGTCACAGAGGCTTGGTCCTGTTAGAGTAACGCACTGTACCGAAAAAAATAGGATAAATTCAGCAAAAGTTGGAGAAAAGATGA
>JAVSBV010148635.1:0-15504 GCA_033117975.1 Parotocinclus spilosoma | reverse complement strand
TTGTGAAGTTGCTTTGAGACAATACTCTATTGTAAAAGGCGTTATATAAATAAAACTGAATTGAATTGAATTGAATTTGTTTTCAGTTTAATTAGTTTCAATAAACCTCTATTTCCCGCATGTCCCGTTTGCCTCTGCCTTAATCTGCACCGTTCGTGACAACCCCCTCGTCCATTACTCGTTAAGGTACTCAAATCTTCCCTATTGGTTCTGAAATAAAAGGGTGTGCTGTGGCTTTTGGCTTACCATGTAGAGTTGTTGATATCATTTCATCAAATAGTCCATACTCTATGGTTGCATGTCTTTAGTACACTGGAACGTTGATTTTGTAGGTAGTAGTGCTGTTTTTTCTGTTTGTATGTGTTTGAGTGCATGTATGACTGTGTGAGTGCATGTGCTCTAATATGGAATGGTGGCCTTGTCTATGGTTGTTCCTGTCTTGCACCCTATGCCACCAGCTAGACAACAGATCTCCCATGACCCTGTAAATGAGTAAACAGATAAGAAAGTGAATAAATTAATTAATCAAACTTTTATTTTAGTTTTTGAAAATTTAATGAAGAAGTTCTGTTTCTGACCTGTACCACTTTCAGTTAGGATGGTACCTTTTATTACAACACTGAAGGTTTGTCCTCCAAATGCACTCGCACATGAATAAACACACAATCCAAAACACTGCCCTCCATGGAATCTAAAGTATCTCAGACAACATACCTCACATTTTTGTAAATATTTTATTACCTTTTTATGGGACAGCACTAAATATTTGTCACTTTAATACAATGTAAAGTAGTCAATCTACAGCTTGTATAACACTGTCAATTTGCTGTGCTCTCAAAAAAACTCAACACACAGCCATTAATGTATAAATTATACAACAAAAGTGAGTACATCCCTAAGTGAAAATGACCAAAGTGTCAGTAATTTTTGTGGTCAACCAGGTTGCCACTGGAATCCTCTTCCACTCCACTATGACAAAATCACAGGGCTGATGGATGTTAGAGACCTTGTGCTTTTCCACCTTCTGTTTGAGAATGCCCCACAGATGCTCAGTAGAGTTTAAGTCTGGAGACATACTTGACCTTTATCCTCAGTTTTTTAGCAAGCCAGTGGTTATCTTGGAGGTGTGTTTGGAGTCGTTATCATGTTGTAATGCTGCACTACTAAAGCGCAATTTCTGAAGGGAGGGGATCATGATTTGCTTTAGTATGTCACATGTTGGCATTCATGGTTCCCTCAATTAACTGTAGATCCCCACAGCCTACAGCACTCATGTCGCCCCAAACTATGACATTCCCACCACCATGCTTGACTGTAAGCAAGGCACATTTATCTTTGTACTCCTCACCTGGTTGCTGCCACACACACTTGCTACCATCTGAACCAAATAAAATTTTACTTGGTCTTATCAGACTACAGGGCATGGTTCCAGTAATTTGTGTCCTTAGTCTACTTGTCTTCAGCAAACTATTTGTGGACTTTCTTGTACATCATCTTTAAATGATGATTCCTTCTGGGCGACAGCCATGTAGACCAGTTTGATACAATGTACAGTGCATGGTCTGAGCACTGACAGGCGGACCACCCCTTTAACCTCTGCAGCAATGCTGGCAGCACTAATACATCTATTTTTAAAAGCCAACCTCTGGAAATGACGTTAAGCATGTGCACTCAGCCTTTTTAGTCAGCCAGGGCGAGGCCTGTTTTGAGTTGAACCTGTCCTGTTAAACCGCTAAATGGTCTTGGCCCCCATGCTACAGCTCACTTTTAGGGTGTTGGCAGTGTTCTGATAGTCTAGGACATCTTTATGTAGAGCAACAATTTTTTCAGATCCTCAGAAAGTTCTTTTCCATGAAGTGCCAGTGACCAATATGAGAGAGTGTGAAAACAATAATACCAAATTTAACACACCTGCTCCCCATTCACACCTGATACCGTGTAACACTAATGAGTCACATGATCCCGGGGAGGGCAAGTAGCTAATTGGGCACAATTTGGCCATTGTCACCTAAGGGTGTACTTACTTTTGTTGACAGTTGAGTTATACTGAGAGCACATTTTTTACAGAACACAAATTTACAGTGTTATACAAGCTGTAGATTGAGTACTTTACATTGTATGAAAGTGTCATAGCTTTAATGTTGACCATGAACTTTAAGGTTGACCAGTTTATATAATATATATAATATATAATAAATATATATATAATAAAATAGTTACAAAAAATGTGAGGGGTGTACTTACTTTTGTGAGATACTGCATATTCTGTATGTAGTACTTCTTGCCTCTCCTAATACAGTACATCCCTCAGCTTATATGAAGTCAGTCCTTTCACAGGTGTAGCATGATGGCACATTTCCTGCTGCTAATATGGTATAAACGTGCCCCTGGTGTGTACCTATTGGTAAATATTAAAATATTTAATGTAGGAAGGATGGATGCTGTGTATGTGCATGTGTTTCTAAGAGGACAAAAGAAAAAACACACAAATGTTGGCATAACATTTTTTGTCCGCAAATGCACAGAAAGAAGAACAGAGAGAAATAAGGTATGAGTATTTAAAGAAATGGAAAATGGAAAAATTGAATGGTATAAGTATTTAAATGGAGAAAAAAACATTAAACACCAAGGAGAGTGCCTTTGCAAAGGATGTCTGTGGGAAACAAATGACATGTGATTTGATGAGGAAGCTGCATGGAGCCAGCAGAAAGGTGATCCTCTGAGTGTAAGGAAATGTATATCAAAGTTAAAGGAATGTCGTGATGCTGCTGATGTAATCAAATCTGACTAAGCTTTAAACAACTGAACCATGCATTTCTTAGTGAACTACTGTATATTTGAATTGGTGATCCTTTGGTTCTGATTCTAAACAGTAGGTCTCTTTTTAAAGGTCAGCATTTGAATGAGTGAATTATCCAGTTCTGCGGAATGTTAAAAAATGTCCTGGTAGGACAATTTTTGAATCAGATCAAATAAGGTTTGCTTTTCCGTCATAAAACAGGTCATTGATTCAGTTATACACACAGGCAATCTGTTCTATTTTTACTCCACAAAAACTTTTTTTTATTTTAATGGCATAAACATGCTTGGGACCAGTATGTTTAAATGCAATTTGAGCGCAGGCCAGTAGAGGAGTGCGGAGATGGGACAATCACTGGGCACAAGTACAAGTCAACCAGATATAGTGTGAGTACATCCTAATAGTCACTTCTTTTTGATTTCAGTTTATTTGTTATTTATAACTGAAATTTGTTTTAGTTTGTAAATCGCTTTCAATTTGCATAAGAAAATGTATGAATCAGTAAATTATATTATCATAACTAAGACACACTGCTCTTATCTTGCTAGGTTTTTGATTCAATGAATGCTCCTTGTGACAAATGAGATTTGCTTATGGTAATGCAATACATAAGTGTTTACATTAGTGAGTCCTTTGGCTCTGCTTTTCACAAAAAATATTTTAAATTGCTCATCATGATACTCAAATAGCTGAAATTATAAATCCACCCTTAACATGCATTGTAAGCTTCTTGTCTTTATTGCTGGGCATATTTTCACAGAGATGGATGTTTGTGCCACGTGTTTAGCCATTCTTCATTGGGAATTCATTACAAAAAAAGAATATGCTCGGTAATGCAGTTTCAGTATAAATTGTATGCTTTGAGTCCTGTGTGTGTGTGTGTGTGTTGAGTGTTGTGCAGTCAGTTAAGTGATGCATTTTTATGCAGCCGAGCATGCTCACACAAAACAAATCTTCCCACACAGACCTCAAATGCTCTGAAGCACTGGCATGCACCGATATGTATCAAAACCAGCAGCCAGTGACATCCGTAAACACGTCAATAAAGTACATGTTGTGTGTCATTGTGTCACTGTTCTAGTTTCAGAACCAGGATCTTCATTCTTTATGTGCTTCACATATTTGGTGGATGTGAACATTTTCATGCCACAACCAAGCCAGCTCTATTAAAGTCTCCCTAATTAAAGTCTGAGTTCCCACGTAAAAGTGTGACATGTCAGAAAGTATGCAACCAATGATCCATGCAAGATGTTGAGAGCAGGAATTACGAACTAAGCAAATGGCAAACTAGGCAAACTGACAAACTACAAATACACAGTTTTTAGAGCAACACTAAAGTCTACAACCCAAATGTTCAATATGGTTGTAATCATTGAGGGAACAATTAATTATAAATTGGTTAGAAGTGTATATAAGAGAACAAATCTAAGAGCCACCTGTTGGAAACAGCAGTTCTTGAGGACATAGGGTCGAATGCTGGGTAGGGTGTGCTCCGTGAATGTTGAGTGGTGCATCATTTCCATAATGATCAGAATAAGTGGGGATATAACACTTTTCTGTGCTTGCTTTTTTACATGAGTATTTTAGAACTGAGACTTAGTTTTAGTTTAATGATACAAACAGTGTCAGAACAAACAAGTAAATAAACAACAAAACAGGCAAGAAAACCCAACTGAACTTTGATGTTAAATTATTAGCAGTATTCTTGATTGGAGGCCATTCCAAAACCTAGATTCCATAGGGAGCTTCTATAATTCTGGGAATGTAGAGATATTGCTATGCAAAATACTATATCTAGTAAAAGTCAGCAGTTTAAACATGTATACTTGAGTTAACGTACAAAATTACTTGGGCCATGTAGTGTGTTAATGCAATTATATTACTGGTGGTACCCAACGATGACCCAACTCTATGAAGGGAATGCAATAGTAAACATAAATACATTCTGTACTCCAAAACAAGTAGTATACATAGTATATGCCGACCTCTACCAACACTCAGATGAGGAAGTTGACATCACGTAATGTAGGGAGTTATGTTGCAGCGCCAATGAGTACTGGGAATTAGAAAATGCTAAATTAATCTTTTGTTTTTCACTTTTAATACATAACTCAATAAATTACATCAGACATTTAATAACAAATGCAAATAAATGTGCCGGATTTCTTACATTTACTCTGACTTTTATTTAATTGTAGACAGCATTGCAGACAGACCTGCAGCACATTCTAAAACAGAGATTTAAACTTTCTTAACATTCTTGTCTTGCTGAGGATGAAGTGGTAAGACTAATGAACACAATTTGTTCAAGGTCCTGTCCACTGGCTCCACAATTGCCAACAAGTTTGCACCATATAACCACAACTATGATCAACACATCACTGGCATTTGGCCTGGTTGATTACATTAAATTACACTTATGATGAAGAATCCATTACTCAGCACAGGTGATGTGCTGAACTGCAGACCTGTTTTCCTTATTTTATTCCTTTCCAAAAGTTGGGATACTACACTGCTCAAAACGTAAATGACATTTCATTATGGGATATTTCATTTTGAAGAATACCCTACTTTTGGTAAGCAGCATAGAAGCAGAAGTATAACTATGCACAATCAGTATACGGATTTACATAAACAGAAAATACTGACGAACCTGACAAGAAACCAGGAAGAGGGCAGAGATCTGACAAGGAAGTAAACAGAAGGAGGAGGAGTTATAGGAGCACAGCAAGATGTAATTGATAAGTATGCTGTAGAATGGGAAAACAGTCAAATTCAGAGCCATGTAGGATGATGTTTCTTATAAACACAAATCATCCTGACATAGCCCCTTATTAGCACAGCTCCGATGCATGAAAAAGGACACAGGAGTAAGATACAAGGAAGACCAGGATTCTCTGAAGGTAGGGGAATAGATCACCCAAGTCTAAATAGCTTAGGGCCAGTCAGGGAGCACAAACAAGGCTCAGAGGGAGGGGAGAACAATACACAAACAATACACATGGGGCATAATAACAGGGTTTGATTTTCAGAAGGTAGCCACGGGATGGCTGTCCCAACATGAGTTTTAAGGAGCCATGCACTGGAAATGTCTGTTGACCTATTAGTCCCAGGCATAAAAATCTGGCTAAAAGCAGATATGAGACAGGAATTGAGACAGGATGAGACTAGCGACACAGGATACAACAACATGGCTGCAGGAGCCACAATTGATGATACAGGATCTGTATTGGTGTTATTGGTGGGGTGGCCACAGGCTGTAAAGCAGGAGCCAGAGGAATAACAGATGACAATGCAGAAGCCTTGGGAGCCAGATCCAGTGGCACAGGAGCCTTGAGAGTTGCAGTTAAAGAAGCAGGAGCCACCAGGACTGAGGCAGCAACTGCTGGAATCAATACAGGAAGCAAAACAGGAGTCAAAAAAAGAACCCCAAAAGCAGAACCAGGAATAACTGGAGTCTAAACAAGAGTTGCAGGAGACCTGGTTTCAAGCATAAAAGGCAGGGCTGAAGTTTAAACAGTGATGTTTTATAATATAAAGCTGTGAGGCACAGTCAATGACACGGAACTGGCCGGCTTGGTTGAGCTGGCAGGTGTAGACACCAGCATCTAGCTGACAAGCAATGGCACTGGCATGGAGCTGTTGAGCAATGCCTGCTAGTTTAGAGCTGGCTGATTCCCTACAGCTTCTTGACAGAGCAGGAAAGCAGACATAATGTCTGAGTGGCCCGGTGGCAAATTGTTCTTATTTGGGGTGATACTCCCACTGGAGTTAATCCTTGGGGTACTTGTATCCTGACAAGTCCAACCACATACTACACAGCACAAAAGTGGTAGGTACAGAGACAAACAAACAATGCAAGAAAATACATGGTGCAGGACATAGACAGAGAATGAAGCTAGGAGTCTAGACACCAAACAATGCCAAACTGAAGCTAAAAAACTATGAAGCCAAGATATTTTATGCTTTATCTGGTCAACTTCATTTTGTTTTTTTAAATATACATACATTCCTGTATTTCAGATCTGCAACACAATTAAGACTATTGCAATTACAACTATTAAACAGTTGTTCAAAATAATTAATGCGTCATCATATCCTGTATATTCTGGAATTTACAGGGTGCAAGCAAACTGCCACCGCTGAAAACAGATAAGAACTGATAAAAGTAATTTTGAGATGTTGTAAAATCAATTTAATAACCATAGTAATGACAAAGCAAAGCGTCCAATATTACTGACTCTTATATCTCAGGGGAGTCTAGAGTCTATCCCGGAATTCACTAAGTGCTGGCAAAGGTTTGCCCTGGGCAGGAGGCCACAACATCCAATTTATATAACTGCATCTCTCAAACGTCTTCTGCGTGTTCAGCCCGGATTTCAAATTCAGATCTTGTTAATCTCATCTGTTAGTCAGTCCTTACTGCCAAGCCACAGGAACTGCCCAATAGTAATTATTTAATTACATTTGAAATATACATTTACATATTTTCTGGATATATCTGATATTATATCTAAAATTTGTTACGAGATGACGTGGTTTTTATTAGGACCCAAGTATGTGGGACGTGAAGCAGCTGTTTGGGATCAGGACATAATTAAGATAGTGGATATAGACCGCCCCACCGATGGCTATGTAATGGCGACCGGCGAGGACGGTCGAGCGCACCGGGGAAGGTAAAAACCCTGACAAAATTATCAGTTTATTGCTTTTACTATTTGTAAGTACTGTCTTTTGTATTGTATTGTATATAGATAAACATTATTGTTTTATTCTTTACAACCCCAGTTCCAATGAGGTTGGGATGATGTGTAAAAAATCGAGGACGAGGTGACCGGTTTTAGCAGGAAAGGTTGGGTGTATCCACATGTTCCTGGGTCATTTGAACCGAACGGCCGTAAGGCTAATAATCTCTTCCACAGGGTCCAATAAAATGGGGTGCCAGCTTCTGGGACTCAACACGGAGGGGAACAATATGGGCAGAGAGCCAGACAGCTTGGCCGGTGGTATACACAGGGCTGGATCTTTGGCGGCAATTAGCATTGTACTGGGAAGAGCTGCGGGCCTTGAGCAGTGCTGCTCTGGTAGATCTACATTTTTTACGGCACAGGCGCATGTGTTGCATGACTGAGGGGGCTGCCACCTTGACATCCTGGTCGGGGTGTAACAGGGGAAGGTATTCCAGGGAGGCTTCAAATGGAGATCGGCCCGTAGAGGCGTTGGTGAGCGTGTTGTGTGCGCACTCTGCCCAGGCGAGTTGGAAACTCCATTTGGATGGTTCCTTGAAAGACAGGCAGCACAGAGTGGCCTCGCTCTCTTGGTTGACCCATTCACCTTATCCATTGGACTCCGGGTGAAACCCAGGCGTGAGACTCACAGTGGCTCCAATTGATTTGCAGAACTCTCTCCACACTTGTACGATAAAATGGGGCTCACTCAAGGTGAGCTTGACTGCCAGCAGCTCCCGGTAACATACATCGTAGTTGGTCTCCGTGGGAGTGAGGCATCAGGAAAAAAAGGTGAACGGGCGCAGTTTGTTATCCGAGGCTGTGCGTTGGGACAGCGTCCATGCCGAGATCCGAGGCATCCACCTCCATGATGAACTGGAGAGAGGGGTCAGGCTGGACAAGGACCATGGCCGAGGTGAACAATTCCTGCAGGGTGCAAAATGCCCTAATGGCCTCCGATGACCATCGGAACACCATCTTAGTGGAGGTCAGACGAGTAAGGGCACTGCTACCACACTGTAGCCTTGGATGAACCACTGATAGAAATTAACGAATCCTAGGAAGTGTTGTAGCTCCTTCCTCCCCGAGGGTATGGGCCACTCTGCCACTGCCTTCACTTTCTCAGGGTCCGCCTTGATACTCCCTCTCTGGATGATGAATTCCAAAAATGGCTACTTTGGAGACATAGAATTTGCACTTCACCACATTGACGAACAATGGTTCTCCAACAGGCGGATGAGTACCATACGGATGTGTCTGGTGTCTTCCTGGAGGTTCCTGGAGAATATCAGGATGTCGTCTAAACAAAAACAAAATGATTCAAGAAATCTCTGAGGACATCGTAAACGAGAGCTTGAAACACTGCCGGGGCATTCATATGGCCGAACGGCATCTCCTGGTATTCAAAATGACCCATCGGTGTGTTAAAAGCAGTCTTCCACTCGTCTCCTTGTTTGATTCTTACCAGGTGGTATGCATTGCGGAGATCGAGCCTGGTAAACACGGTCCCTCTTTGGAGAAGGTCAAAGGCTGAGGAGATGAGCGGAAGAGGATATTTGTTGTGCCTGGTGATGGCCTTCAGACCAGTGATCCTCCCCCACTCCCAGGTGATCGCCGGGTTGTGGTGCTGTAACCAGGGGTGCCCATGGATCACAGCAAGAGTGATGGTCTCCCAGTATGGATTGGCTCCGATGGGTGATTTGCACCAGCAACCTGCCATCCAGGTGCCGGGGGGGAAGAGAGTCACCGGAAGGGAGAAACAAGGTGGAAGGTTTTCCCATTAAATGCCCGCTAGGACCCTTGCAGTTACCAGCTTTTGGCCAGATCGGGCAGGAGGAGATACGATGTCCCAGTTCCTCACAATACAGGCAGAGTCCCTGGCGATAGTTCTGCGAAAATTAGACTGGCGCTCCCCAACTGCACAGGTTCCGGATTGGGCCACAGAGTAACAACAGAACAAAGTAACACCACTGGCTTCTCTGGGCCCGAGCTCATCTGAGATGGACTGATGCAAAGTGGAAAAGTGGACGTCGTGTCCTCTGGACCAAAGAGAAAAAAGACTGTCCAGATATTGTTATTGGAGCAAAGTTCAAAAAGCCAGCATCTCTGATGTTATGGAGATGTGTTAATGCCCATGGTACTGGTAAGTAGAACATCTGTGATGGCACCATTAATGCTGAAAGGTATGTACAGGTTTGGAGCAACATATGCTGCCATCTAAGCAACGTCTTTTTCAGGGACGTCCCTGTTTATCTCAGCAAGACAATGCCAAGCCACATTCTGTACGTGTTACAACAGCGTGGCTACTTAGTAAAAAAGTGTGGGTACTAGACTGGCTTACCTACAGTCCACACCTGTCTCCCATTGAAAATGTGTGGCACATTATAAAGCGCAAAATATGACAACGGAGACCTCGGACTGTTGAGCAACTGAAGCTGTACATCAAGCAATAATGGGAAAGAATTCCACCTACAAATCTTCAACAATGTGTTCCCAAACACTTATTGAGTGTTGTTAAAAGAAAAGGTGTTGTAACACAGTGGTAAACATGCCCCTACCCCATGCCATGTCTGTTTGTATTTGCTATTTTCTGTGATTATGTTGTCTAGCTTAGTTATCATGATATCTGTTTTTAGTTATTATCAGTGCCTGTTTGTGTAGCACTGTCAGTTTCAGTTTCATCTGTTTGTGGAGTCAACTGTCTGTTAGTTTGTGTTTGTTAGATTGTTCAGGGGTAGTAGTGTTGTCTAAATGCATTAGCTGTTAACCTTGCGTGTCTATAGTTGCTCTGTCCTCCTTTTTAGGCTCTGTCCATGCATTTGTTTCTGTTAGTATTATTAGTTAACTCAGTCAGGTCTTGCCTTAATTTCTGTTCTCTTTAGTCTGTTTGGTTTTGCTGCATTCCTGTATATTTGCATTTTTGTATATCGCATTGTCTCTTCATCTCGTGGTTTTTGACATTTGCCTGTTCCCCTTTACTGTGTTTACCTCGTCTTTCACTTTGTAAACTGTAAATAAAACTAATTCACATTTACACATATGTCCACCTCCATCTCCACAGTCTGCCCAAAGCATGACAAAGGTCTGAATATGTATTCAGTTCAACAGTTAAACATCCGATGCTGCTTCGTTCATATTTACTAGTTTTCTGATAAGTAATCCTGAAGATTAATGTTATATCTAAAAAACCTTCTTCCTCTTAATATCACGTACAAACAAGTTCGAAGTAACATGCAATATTGTTTTCATATTATTATAGAGTGTTATAAAGTGGGGTCTGCATCTTGAAATTGAGTCATTCTGAGAAGCAAGTGTGTATGTAGTTTGTATTTCAAGGTATTTCATTGTCTTTCAGAATAAATAATGACACTAGGCTTTAAATTAATTAATATTTAAGTATGGGATATTTCTTTTGGGGTATCCCCTAATATTTGTGAGCAGTATATATATCTTCAATTTTAGTCAATTGGAATATTTCTTCCAATAATCAGAAAAGTGAAGGGGGGTGCAGGAGCATGGACATGCTCATGTGAACTATCACACGTCACCCAAAAACGATATTTAATAATATATGCACATGCACATGCATGAATACATATAAGGGTTATTGAGGATGTATTTATGAGTGTCAAGTGCAGGAGATGGTGAGTAAAACAAAAATAAAAACAAAACATATGAGATGATTTTATGAGCTAGACAAAGCAAATTGTGAAAGTGAGTGGCCTTTAAATGGCAGATTAAAGAGCCATATGGAGAAGGATTCAAGAAAGAAAATTGCTAAAGAGTGAGGACACATAACAAAATGTAGAAACACGTGGTGTTAATGAGCAAACAGAAATGCCACTAACATAGCCGACATTTACATGATGTTTACATTTTATGTAACTTAGCAAGATCCCTTAACCACAGCAACTTACAATTCATACAGTCTTGCAATCCAAGCAATTAGGGGTTAAGGGACCCAACTGTGGTAGCTTAACAGAGGTCCATAGTCCAGTATCTTAACCACTAGACCACCACAGTCCCACTTGCAAGTACCCAGAGAAATTAAAGTGAAAACACTACTTCAGATTCAGAAAACACTACGTCGATTTATGAACCGGAATCAGCTGAGAAAACAATACAGGGTTCAAAATTTACAACTGGTGTAATAGTAGCAGGCTCGGCTTATACAAATAACTATATAAATAAATAAATAAATATACAGCATTTTAAACTCAGCGAATGGGCAACAAAAGAAACACTCAATTGCTAGTGCTAACTAGTAGCTCCTATCCAGGACCAGATGCTTTAGCTGGCGGTATTATGTGATATTTTGTAGTAATATTTTGGCATGTATGATAATACATGCAATGATTCCAGATACTTTTCAGGAGTCTTAGCAAGTGCTCATGTGTTCGAATTGTCAGCTCATAAAATTATCAGGAGCAGAAAAAAATCACAGATTGCTGTGAACTACATTGTCAAGACTAGATTTTGAACTGCACATGTGATGCATTCCGGGCTTTGTTTGGCGCAATAATTGTGTGTTTCACTTGTCTTCTTAGCTGTGGCAATCTCCTCAATAGGTAATTGATAGGACTAAGGATAGGATAAGCATAAGGCTATTAAGCTGTATGGAAATGTTCTACTGAGAGCATCTGGCACCTCACTGGTGCTGCATGTTATAAAGCTGGCTCAAAGGTTCTGGGAAGTAGAAGTCAATAGCATTTTGTAGCGTACCGCATTGTACAAACCCTGGTAAAAAATATGGAATTGCGACTATTGGAGGAGGATCTTTTGATTGTATAATTTTGTAGAAAAATGTTATAAAAATAAAAATATATAATTGTTCTAGTCAGTCACAATTGCATTTTTGGATCAAGTAGAGGGCAACAATATGGAATCACTTAATTCTGAGGAAAAAGCGGAATCGTTCTGCAATTTGCAGTTCTAAAAAAACATTAGCATTAGATTAAATCTTCAAAATAGTCGTTAGTTTAAATAAAGAGTACTCTCATCTTGGAAGGCTGTGGCATATATTGGACTGACATAAATCATGGCTCCAACACGAGAGGTGCCAGGAGAAACAAATAAGAGAATAAACTGTAATGAAACTTCTTCAAGAACATAAATCATCACAGAATGTTGCAAAAGATGTTGGTTGTTCCCAGTCAGCTGTGTCTAAATACAAAGAAATACCAAATACAAACAAAATGGGAAGGTTCTAAAAAGGAAGCATATAGGTAGACCAAGGAAAACATCAAGGCATCAAAATAGAATTTTTATTTTTTATTAACTATTGTTTTATTAAGGCCAGATGGAATTTTAAAAATAAAAGTTTTGTTTATTATTAACTTTTTTTCTACAAAATTAAACAGTTAAAAGATCTTCATCAAAGATTAGTGATTATTTACATATTTTCATAAAAATTTTTTATTTTTATTTTTTTTTATTTTATTTAGGAAGACAAAATAACATCTGAAACAATAATATATATATAATTTGGCATTATATGTGCCATTTTGTATTTTAAGTGTTTTGAGATAAAATTGCAACATTACAAATAAGAAAAAACTGCTCTACCATCCCTATTATTTTTGGAATATGTTTGCAGACCTGATATACAAGAACTAATTATTAACAAATGATTTAAAGTCGACCAAATAAAACACAAAATAACTTGAGTTTGTGTTTATAATTAAATTCAGTCAAAGAAAGTCTAAGAATCACTGTCTTTATTTTTTATTGTCACAGCTTGTTCACTTTTTGGGTTGTACTTCCTATTTTATTTATTGAGAAAATGTATTTGTTTTGATAGTACATATCTGAGAAAGGCAAAGGTTACGTCACTATTTGGTGTGACCCCTCTTGTGCATATCGGCTTGGAGAAGTGTTACCCCATCCTTCAGTATAGAACAGCTTCAACTCTGGGATGTTGGTGGCTTTCCTCAAATGAAACCGCTCATTTCAGTTTCTTCCACAATATTTATATTGCTTTAATGTTACTTAGTTGCTTGGCAATTCCAAAACATTTACTTTATTATTATTTAGCCATTCTTTTGTAGAATGGCTTGTGTGAGTCTGAGTCGTTGTCTTGCTACATGAACTACACCCTCTTCAGAGTCAGTACATGGACAGATGTCCTGACATTTTCCTTCAGAATTTAGTGGTATAATTTATGGCAAGCTACCCTGGCCCAGATGCAGCATACATGCCCAAAGCATGATTACCACTAATACATTGCATAGACAGGATAAGGTTCTAATGCTGGAATACAATGTTCTTCTTTCTCTGGATATAATGCTTTTCATTTAAACCAAAATTGTTTAATTTGGTCACATCCTTCCATAAAACCTTTTTCTAATAGAGTTCTGGCTGGTCCACCTGATCTTTAGAAATCTGCAAAAAGGCAGCAATGTTTTTTAGAGCAGTGGCTTTCTCCTTCCATCCCTGTTAGGCACACCTTTGTTGTTCAGTCTACAGTAACTCATTCATGCTATTATACACGTCTAGTCTACTTTCATATTTAAATTAACTGCTAACCCTAGATTTCCACATACTTTTACTATATGTAATATTGAAATTAGAATTCAATTGTTTTATTTAATTAATATCATTTTATTTATCTACCTTTAGGACTAAAAATCTGATGATTTTTCAGGTCATATTTATGGAGAAATACTTTAAAAGGGTTTAAAAATGTAAGCATGTGGATAGCAGGGTATTGTTTTATCCACAATTTCAGTCTCTTGAAACATTTACATTGCAGATATGGGGGACTCCTGTACAACATTACTGCTGCGTTACCTGCATTACTAACTTACTCACTTTTCATACACACAGAGACCAAATCAGGGTTGGGGGGGGGGGGCTGTCAGTACTTAACCAGAAGCACCGAGCAGAAAGCGGGAACCAGTCCAAGACAGGGCACCAGTCCAAAGGACAGTACATTTACAGTTACATTTACAGCATTTAACAGATTCTGGTGTCCAGAATAACATACAGAAGTGCTTTCTGTTCTTCTTAGTAGACATTACCTCATGCTAGTACAAATATGTAACAGGCCAAGAACATTTTTAAGCTAAAATTCCATTGGGATTTTATGTAGGTAAAACCACAAACAATCTTAAAAGAAAGGAGAAATAAAACTTGTAGGTTTCTGTGTGACTGCAGTTTGAAGTACTTACTGTATGTGCTAAGAGAAAATATGAGTTTTTAGTCACTGTTTAAAGACATAAAGACACCTTGCCAGTCAGGCATTTAGTCCAAGTTAATTTTGCTTCTGATGGACTGTCAGTTAAGTGTGTTTTAAAAAAATCAGGCTTTAATTGATTATACTTTCACTGAGGCATGTACAATAAACACATTTATGGAGTGGTTATAACAAACACAGTTTGTTGTTCTAAAATTGTGTAGACTCTTTATTCACACACCATTACTGGAGATAAGTAATGCTACACCTACAGCTAACATTAACACTAACCAAAGTAGTTTGCCGTTTTTGTAGAAAACAAAAAGCAAATTTTCCTGTGCTACATATGGTACCTATATAGTACATTTACCGTATTTTGCGCACCATAAGACGCACTGTATTATAAGCCGCGATCTCAATTATGGGGTTTATTTCTGTATTGAACCCATAAACACTAACGTTTATTCAACATTTAGCACTGCCGACTGTAAAGTGTCTGAGAAAATTGTAATTATGCATTAAAATGCATAACAAATCATCACTAAATATCGTCGGCCTAGTAGATTTATCCACGTGAAAGACCATCATTGTAAAGCAGGAAGAACAGAGTAACTGCAAAGCCTTTATAACTTACATAGAAACAACAAACAGGAAAACGGCATGGCTTAAAACGTAGAAAACGTCTTTCTGAAACTAGTTAAATATTTAATCATTAAATATATATAACATGTATCCTAAATATTTGTATGTAGATTTATATTTAACATTTAGATTAAATATTTAGTGATAATTTGTATGTTAAG
>JAVSBV010148606.1:0-15507 GCA_033117975.1 Parotocinclus spilosoma | reverse complement strand
CTTACTAAATTCCAGTCAACGTTTGAAGAACTTATCCAGTGTGATCTGACGCGCTTTTGCTGTGGCTAAGTGGCGACGTTTTTTTTTGTAGTAAATGGAAATGTTAGGTAAAAGACCTGTAGGTGGCAGTAGAGAGCTGGGCAGAAACTTGGGCGTTTTCAGGTAGTGATACCAGAGACGAAGAGTTTATTCACGGATATTACATACTGTACACGTTCTTTGGTCCGATAAAGCAGAATTCTGGTTCAAATAAGCGAATAACATCACACGTATTTAATAGGATTTGTTTCGGTACTTTAGGATTTTAGGTCCGAATAAGCGGCTGGTCCCATTAACCGGTGGTCCTATTAGCCGGAATCGACTGTATATATATATATATATATATATATATAATAGCTACTTTCAGCACCACATCTCACAGTGGATTCATGAACATGATAATAAGCTAAATGTTCTTCAGAGGCCTTCCCAGTCACAGGATCTGAATCCAATAGAACACCTTTGGGATGAAGTACTATGGGAGACTCACAGCATGAACTTAGCACCAAAAAAACCCTACAGGAATCACATGTTGCAATCATGTCAACATGGAGCAGTGTGAAAAGCTTCCAACATCCAACTTCCAAGCCATGAAGAACTATTTTGAGAGGGTAGTAAGGCTTTACCCAGTATTACCATAGAGTTCCTAATAAAGTAACCAGTGAGTGTATACATCTATGTGAAATTAAGTTTTTAATAATTAAATTTACTTTTTAATAATTAGATTACCAATTTTAGATTCAGGCCCTCATGATAAATATCCTCAAACCTGTTTTAGTACATGAGCCATATAAAATGAACAGAAATTCCAATGTACAGCTCTGAGCTTGTTCCCTGTTATGACTCACATGATCACATCTTATGATTTAGCCAAACAAAGCACTCCACTGACAAGTAAAGTAATGGATCAAGTTGTTACTAGCTCTATATACTACCTATAATTGAATGGAATTAATCAGACATCAGACTTTAAAGGCACAGTCCAAAGTTTCTGTAAACTCATATAAATATATATAATATATATTACTCATATAATTCATTTATTCATTCATTTATTAACTCAAATGTGTGCGCTATTTTTTTAAATCACAGATCACAAAACAGTTTCTTCTCTAGCTTCCGTATTAAGCAAAAGCCTCATTTTCTTTCCGTTTGATCTCACTTTTATCTAGGAGGAAACAGATCTACAGAGTTCTTACAAAGTGTTCCTGTAGGTTAACCAAAGCTGATAACATGGACATAGAGTGCAGAAACAAACGGTGGTCGTAATATTCTGATATGACTGTGATTTTTGTCACTCTCTTTTTCTATGGGAAATGATCCACAACATCAATTTACAATAAATGACTGCTTTTGTAAAAACTCTTCACCAGTGCTTTATGTCTCATACACAATACTGTTTAATTTCCTTTGTCCAGTCTTATCCAGAGGAAGATGTGTTTTCCCCGTTTGGGTTTATAAACATATATAAATATGTGTCACTGGGATTTTTCTCTTTTCCACTGTTAGCTCTGACTTGGTGTCTGGTCTGTTTTTGTAAATCTGATTCAAAAGTGCTAAATAAATAGGATTAAAAGGTTGGACTATATCTTTACATGGTAGTATTTATTTATTTATTTATTTGGCTTCTTTAACGTCACTTATCGGCGACACGCACAAGGTCCATAGATCCATTCACAAGTTCATGCCAAGACCAGTCATACATATACATGTCAATGACAATTTAGAGACACCAAACACACATGTTTACCTAACACACATGTCTTTGGACTGTGGGAGGAAACCGGAGTACCCGGAGTAAACCCACACAGGCACGGGGAGGACATGCAGACTCCACACAGAAAGGACCCAGGTCGTTCCACCCTGGGATTGAACCCGGGACCTGCTTATTGTGAGGCAGTGGTGTTACCCACCGAACCCCCGTGCTGCCCCTCCAAAATCTGCTTCAGAATCAGAGTAGATGGAGCACAATCACACAGGGTGAAGGCAGATGCTGGATATAATCAGAAGCTTTATTTCTATAGGTTTATTTTTTAAGGTTTTTAGGATCTCCGGGTCACCATACAGATCTCTCTTGGCTTACTCGTTTTCCTCTTGGATTACTACGTTTAAAGCTTAAAGTATAGGCTGCTTTGAACTGTAAACACAGGAGACAACCCTGCAGTTTTCCAGCTCAATCTACGTGAGCACTGCTCTTCGCCCAGACAGAACCTTATAATTCCAAAGTCACGCAGAATTAAACTCATCTGAGCTTAGGCTCCATCCGCTGGAACACCAGAGACAGAGGAAGGCACAATCTGACAAAGAAACGACTCCGATCTCGAGTAGAGCTCTCTCTTTGATCAGCTGAGCGAGGCTCAAAAACCCAGCTTATTATTTTCACGCTGACGTCAACAGGACGGACGGCCGGCCGGCCAGCCAGAGGAGCGGGGGCCATTTTCAATTTCTCTCTAAATCCTGTGCAAACCTCAGCGAGAGGAGATGATATCCAGCACATCTTCCCGACTCCACAGGGAGCCAATAAACATCCCGTAACAGTGAGCGATGATAGCCTGGGCTCATAACGTAAACCTGAGAGCATTTCGGCGACACAAACATTTTTCACGACGTCTGGATTATCTAGCTTCACTTCACAGTCTCTTGATGTGCACGGATCCAATGAGAAAAGCATTAAGCAGACAGGTCGAGCAGCAACAATCTTCACACAGCGACCACAAGGTTTGACGTCCTGGATGTACAAAAAAAAAAAAATCAGATAACCCACAGTGAAGGAGAGATGAACGAGGACTGAGGATCACTAGGACTTGTCAATATACCATTTTTATCCTAAAGGCAATCTGGTAATTACAAAGCACTGCAAACTATAGATCCAGACATATAATTACTGCCTTTAATGATTATAACCAAAAGTATGTTTTCTGGTTTTAGCCCAACAAAATGTTTTGAAAATGGAAATAGCTGGACGACAAATCAACACAAGCTGACATTTCAGATTGTGACAAGTACTAGAACAGATGCAGACGTTGCCAAATGCTCGGGGCAAGAGATTGATGTAAGTTAAGGGGCAGGAATGAAAGATGCAGACCAGAAGCTTCAGTGGTGAAGATAAAAATCTCCATTATAAACGAGCCTGGAAGCTTGTAATCTGGAAAAGCTTAACTGCCAGGCCACTTGCCAGACGTTTCGAATCCAGCAGGCTGCGAATAGAACACAGGAACATGGGAGGGAGATATTTGAGCCTGGACCCAAATTCTTGTAATTTCCTCGGAGCGTAATGTAAAACGTGACGGATGGCAGAGAAGCCGACACGAAGCCTCCGATTTTGAGAAACTCGTAATAGAGTTTGCTGAAGTACAGGCCGGACAGATAACGCCTGCCTCCCGGCAAAGGACTCGGTCAGGAACGTAGTCCTGTAACCTCGAGTAAAACGAGGAATCGGATTTAAAGTTTGAACACTGCCTCAATCCAGGTGTGTCCTGTACCGACCACTGTTCATGATAAGCCTGTTTGAAAGCTGGGAGGCACCCAATTGGAAGCCGCAAAAAGAATTCAACAACAGGAAGAGAAGCATGGGAGCAAGCGGAAATCTCATCAAGATTTGTTTAGAAGGCGAAGCTGTGGGCCGAGTGTTTCAGCGGCTTCAGTGTCTCAAGGTTCAAACTCCACAGCACGTAACGCAAGAGTCCCATCAATGGACAGTCTTTAGTTTTATTATGATAAAGTGTCACCATCGTGCACTTTTAACCACGACACGACCTCGGACTTGACATTAAAAGGTGGGCGATACGGCCCTAAAATAACCACCCTATTTAAGGGCATTTTCCCAATAATTATACATTTGGAGATAAATATCAGAGCTTCTGCTTGAAGTGGTGAAACATTTAGCAGACACCCTTATCCAGAGCGACTTACAATTCATACAGTCTTACAATCCAAGCCATTGTGGGTACAGCACCTTGCTCAGGGACCCAACTATGGTAGCTTGGCGGAGGTGGGATTTGAACCCTGGACCATCTGGTCTATAATCCAGTACCATAACCGCTAGGCCACCACAGTCCAGATCAGATCCGTTCCCTCTTTTCTTGTTACAGACCTTTGGTATAGCTGACACATTACTGTAGTTTGTCGTGCATCTGATATTTTGTACCAAAACCACCTCCCTTATTGGGAGACTCCTCCACTGCAGAACCACTTTCCACCATACATTTACATTTACATTATTTATGAGAGCGACTTACAATTCATACTGTCTTACAATTCAAGCACTGGTGGGTTAAAGGCCTTGCTTAAGGACCAAACTGTGGCAGAGGTGGGATTTGAACCCAGGACCATCAGGTTTAGAGTCCAGCACCTTAGCCACTAGGCTACCACAGTCCCCTATATCTGTTGTCACCGGATCTGTTGCTCCCTAGGAGTGACGTAACAGACGTACGTCATACTCTGTGTAAATGCATTACGATATCACGGAAAGAAATATCACGATGTGTATCACGTTTTATATCGCCTAACCCGATATTATTAAGTATATAATGCGTTGGATCCTTTTGTGCTAAAACAAGCACCAAGGACCAAGCTTTAATTCGACGATCTGGACAGATGAGAAATAACAGACAGCTCGTCCCAAACAGCTGCAGGAACTTAAGAGTTAAAGTGGAGCGACTGCTGTTATGTGATTTGCGCTTACAGACTCCAACGCTGAGCAGGATCTGAAAATCCTGCTTTTGTGTCAGCGAGGAAACGGCAGAGATCTTATTTTATCGTCTTAAAATAAAAAATGCTAAGCAGTAGAACGGAAGCTTAAATCCGGGCGGCTGCATGAAGCGGTGAAGCGGCGACTGGTTTTCAAAGCAAAACCCGCAGAGGCTCCTCAGGTAGAGAAAGGTTTGGCTGAACCGAAAAAGCGAAAGCGGCTCTGCACAATAGAAAGCCAGCAGATTAATTAAATGGCGTGTTCTATTTGTAGGGACACGGGCATTGAAAAGGAGCCTTCCAAAAACCGAGGTAGACCAGCTAGGGAGGTTTTAGCGCTTACACGGTGAAGACGGGTTCAGGCTTTAATGTTGTTCCTGATTTATTTTTGACCTCTTATGTGACGTGCGTAAACAGCTTTGTCTTTTAAGTAACAGTTTATTTATTCACGTTGTGCTTTTTATAAATCGATTTGCTTTCGATTATGTTTTGTAGTGAAACTAAATCTTCCGCTTAATCCACACAGGGTTGCGGGCGAATTCGGGGCGCTCGGGCAGGAACAACGAGGTGCCAATCCATCGTAGGGCGCATACGGACACAGTCACACATTAAGGGCCACTTTAGAGACACCAATTAACCTAACATCTTTGGACTGTGAAAGGAAACCGGAGAAAACCCACGCAGACACTGGGAGGACATGCAGACACAGAAAGGACCCAGGCCGCTCCACCCTGGGATTGAACCTGGGACCTTCTGACCATGAGGCAGCGATGCTACCCACCAAACCCCCGTACTGTGTTATATTGGATCAAAAATCATTACCGTGCTCTAAAATGCCATACACACGCAAGATTTCGGCCACTTTCCCCCACTGCAGCGAACCATGGGACTACCATGGGACTGTGGTAGCCTAGTGGTTAAGGTACTGGACTATGGACCAGAAGGTCCTGGGTTCAAATCTCACCTCTGCAAGAGTTGGGTCCCTAAGCAAGGCCCTTAACCCACAATTGCTTGGATTGTAAGACTATTAATTGTAAGCCGCTGTGGATAAGGGCGTCTGCTAAATAACAGGAAATGTAAATCAGACACTTAAGACCAGAAAGAAAAGAGTGGAATTCTACAGCGATGAAAAATAAAACAAAAAGGTAGTACTGAAGTTGCATTATGAACGGTGTCTCTGTTAGTATTAGTTCAGTATTCAGCAGTGAAAAAGCAGTACTGGATACCCTTAGCCAAGCACTATGGCTGAGAAGTCTTTTTTTACAGGGACAAAAAAAAAAAAAAAATTTAAAATCGATGGCTGCTGAACCTCAAGGGCACCTCCCAACTGTGCTCCCGGGACATTCTCACACATTATGGAGGCACGCCGAACATCCCACCCAGCGTGCAGGCATTGTGCAGAGATTCCAGGTGGCCCCATTATTCCTGCACCCCATCACTCCTGCTCACTAGGCGACCGAGCGCCTGTCCAGCCCTGGCTAAGCTAAGCTCAGACCCCGCAGGCCGATCTAGCAAGCATTTCGAGACGCGAGTCTCCTATAGGAGGTGAGTAATGGCACACGCTGATCCACTCAGCAAATCCTGTTCAGATGATTTCTAGCCTCTGGAACTGAAGGTGTGGGGTTCAGGTTTGCAGAATGCCTCTGATCTCGCCATCTGGACCCGAGTGTTCGGTGAGCGACAAACTCTCGGGCGGTTCTGAGCGGCTGCAGATGTCGAGGCGGGCCATTGGGAGGCACCACGGCTTCAGGCGCGCGTTTCAAACTGGCGGGAAGGCTGTTCCTTAATGAAACGTACAAAGATGTGGGGATGGGGGCAGGTGGAGGGGCGGGAGACCACACAGGGGAACGAGTGAGGGAACGAGAGCGTGACGCATAAGTGCCACAACGAAGTTAGATGAATTTCATGAGAGGGACAGAACATCAGATCTCAGAGATGTCATTTAAAAATAAAATGAGGTGAAAGCTTTAAAATTGCGATCGTCAGATCTAACAGCTCTGCACTACGTTCACTGCTCTGTTAAAACGATTTATAAAAGTAATTTGTTCAACACTCAGAAGGCACCATGGTCTAAAGCACCAGCCTAGAACCGTCGAGACTCGTGTTCAAGACTGACCCAGCACACACAGAGGCACGTCCTGGACAGGCACACGGCAAGCCCCAGCCGGAATTGAAACCTGAGGAACTGAACTTAACTAGCTGCCTCTAGCTACTGGTGCTGTACTGGGGAAGATGAAAATGGTACGTTATAAAATCTTTATTTTTTTAATAAGGGGGGGGGGGGGGGGGGGGGGGGGGGGGGTAGGGAGCGAGGGGGTAGGACTGGGTATCATTTGCTATTTGCATTTATCTACTCTATGACTGCTTGTCAATTCTGGTATTGATGAGTTTGACAAATAATGAGGATTAAAAAAAAATTGAAAAAAAACTTGGGACCTTACCAGGATTTAACTGAATTTTTTTTAAAAGTACAATTTTATCCAGTAACCTCCCCCCCCCCCCCATTTAACCCTATTAGTAAATAGTCATTAAAAAATAGTAAAAGTAAAAAGCTCGGCGTGGCTAAATGTACTAAAGCAGTAACCTTGGAAAATCAAACTTTCCTTCTCTCAAGGAAAGTCATTATTTTTAGGTTAAGCTTTTCACTCTTCACTATAGAATTAAACGGAAAGAAAAAGCAAACGTGAAAAAAAAAAAAACACTTCCCTTTAAACGTTCATCGTTTCAGCAGTACGGATTACTTGTGATTGATCGTACAGTAATTATGAGAAGATTTTTCGCTCCTAGGTCATCGCTTTAGTACATTACACCCCCCCCCCCACGCCTCCCCCCTCCTTTCACAATTCAGCATTTGAGCCAGGAGAGCGCGCTCGGTCGAACCCGGTACACCTTCATAACACACCGTCTTTTCCACACACGTTGCATTTTGCCTTGTGGAACGATTTCGCGCCCAACTTCCTCCAATCCTCCTGTGGAGCGTATCAAAATAAAACCACGTGACGATCTACACGATGACCAGACGCACTGGTCCGGGCAGGCGGACGCCTCCTTTATACAGACCTATTTTTGGCGCTCTTTGTATCTAAAGCATAAAACACATCGGCACAAACTAAAAAAACGATCAAAAGGCATTTATATTCGAAGAGCAGCTACAGAAAGGGGAGTAAAAATCCTCAGACACCTTTCCGCTACTTTTCGTGAAGCAGAGATCAATTCTGAACAAACCTGGGGTTCTCTGTGTAGCCGAACGTGTGATTCACCGTGATCTGATAAAGACCTTTTCGCCACACTGTGGTGCCGGAAGTGGTAGTAGTCTCCAAATACCTGTCAAAAGAGAGAGAGAGAGACAGAGACGCATATTAAACAAGGCTATGACGAGAGCACGCTCTAAGAAGATTACTAAGAAGATTAGTAAATAAATGAATTACTGAATAAATAAATAGGTCCTACATAAACGGTTTATTTGATCTCAGGAAGCAGCTTAAGCTTTGTTATATTTAGGCTTTGCCAGGTCATACTTTCTCAAACGTCCGAGTAAAAAGACGTCTGACTGAATCGAGCGTTGGACACTTCACTCAAGTGTGCTCCAGGGCCAAGAGGATTCCTCAGGATTTGTACTCGGGATTATTTACGCCTTAAATGGGAAGTCTTGAGTGGCCTACATGACAAGGCGAGCACGCGGTCTGATCCCACTGCCTGTTAAAGGAACGTTTGTCGTTCCCTGTGAATGGACTGAAAGTGCGTAGCTTGTTATTGGTCGATTTTCCTCGTTCTCCTCGTCATTTCTGCCCTCGCAGGCCGCCGAGTGACTGAGACGAAGAGGAAACGTTTCGAAATCGTTCACGCCCGCATCCTAAAAACACACCCCGAAACACAGAGCGATGGCAACGTGGACCGAGCGAGAAAACGGCAGCACGGGGTGCTAACGAAGCGCACGGCAGGACGGGCGGAGCAGTAATAAGGAGTAAGGAGATCAAAAGAGTATGCTTCAAAGTGAGGGGAGAAATCAGGAGGAATTAGACCCGCAGCGAGAGGGTTTCTCTTAATGAGGCCGTCGTGTTCAGGCTGCCTTAATGAAAACGGCCAGTGCTGATTGAGAAGCGACGGCGTCCCGACCTCGTTTCAAAGAAAGGTGCAGGGCGGCACGTGTAGCGAGCCAGCCGACCGCCCACGCTCCGGCAGCAGCCCACGCTCCGGAGATCGAGTCCTCCCCTGATATCGGGGAGATGTCAAGCATGAGCACGAGTTCACACTCTGTTAGCTCCCGGAACGCCGTGGATCCATCTAACCGGAAAATAAAGGCTGGAAGGTCAGATTCCTGTTCAAACCCCGCCCCCCTTCCCGAAGCCGTCCAAACATGACCATAAAAACATCTAACAGCCCCTCGGTGACAAACCGTTCATTTCATTACGTGCTGAGCGCCGGAATAAATCGGCGCCGCGTCTTCTGGAGGGGAAAAAAAAAACGAGGACGTGAATGTAAAATATAAATGTGGAGGAGAAGTAATAAAAGTCATTCAGTAAGAGAAAATGGGGACGCAGGCTAACGAAGCGACGGGGACGCTCGAGCAGGCTAACAGAGCTACAAGGTAACGCTCGAGCAGGCTAACAGAGCTACAAGGTAACGCTCGAGCGGGCTAACAGAGCTACAAGGTAACGCTCGAGCGGGCTAACAGAGCTACGGGGACGCTGGATGCTTTTAAAATCGGCACAAATTAGGCCTGGCTGTGATGAAGGCATGGTAAAGGAAGGTTTGCCGGAAGAGATTAGCCCGTGCTGTTGTTTGCTTCGGGTTAGGAGGGCCGAGTAGAGAAATAAAAAGCCCCTCCCAAACAACTGACCGGCTGATCAGCTTTAACAAAATCAACCAAAATCAAGGTCAAACGTAATCTTTAAAAGGTTTTATTCTTTTATTCCTTCTCATATTTAAAAGCAGTAGCACCAGGATCACTAGCAAGCTCCCATCTCTGATGTTCCATGTAGAGTTGAATCTATAAAGTGAAATCCATCTACAGCCCCTTCCAAAACGTCCTGCTATTAAATCCTTGAACACTGGATGAGCACAGATCTACACCAGTGCACCGCTTAACGAGCACCGCTCTCTTAAATCCCTCTAGATTTAACTCGTACCCAACTTCTAACTCTTATTACCTTCTCTTGTGCTGCATACAGTTTAGCAAACTTCACCCCGTCACCGAGACGCTCCGTGCCAACGCTGCTCATGGGTGGTGTTTTAGGATTTACAGGCGTCAGAGTTGCTGAATATGGAATACGTGCCCTGGGAAGGTAAACACGCTGCCGCCCTACAGCCAAAACATTTCAGTCCTGATCTCACCCATTTAATGTGGAGTAAACAGGCAGGATTACTGGACGTCCACATGAATTCCATCACCCAAACATAACGTGAGCAAGGCGGATCAGGGATTCTGATACAAGATAAGCTTGGAGGTGATGGAGAAGGATTTCCAGATCAGACCGAGGTTGAACCTGAGATGAAGGGACTTGCACACGATCACCACATACACTCGTGCTGAAAAGTGTCTACGGTTTAACCTTGGACGTGAACAGCTTGGGTTTGGGGCTTTTTAATATAACGACAATCAACTTCAGTTGCTTACTGGGACAACTGGTCAACCATCGCCTTCCACTGTTGTGGAGTACTCGGAGTAAACGCACGAGGGCACGGGGAGTTCATGCAAGTGGTAAAGTCTGAGGTCGAGGTTGAAACCAGGAGATTTCTGGAGCATCGAGGTGAATGTGCAGGCTGCATTCCAAACCACATGCTTGTTAAGATGGTACCACTTTATTTTGGGTTTATGATGGGAATCTGATCATTCACACCCAACAGTAACTGGACTCCGAATTCGGAATTTTCCCAGGTAACCAAAAGGTAAACACTCGGTTCGGGACGTGGGCCGGCAGTGAGTTAACGCAGTGAGTCATGCTGGGAAACGTAGTGAGGAAAAGTTTATTCATTAACATTATAGTTTCCTTTTTCACTTACAATATATTATTCCATAAATTCCATGAGATATTAAATAATTTATGAAGAAATTAGCGTTTTTGTTAATGACATAACTGCAGCAATGGCTGTGGTTGGGTTTTAAACCGGGTTCAATAAATACACAACGTGAAAAACTCGCTAATTGAATTCGCGAATTTGTCACAATGCTTTCCCATCGAAATAGATTAAACATAGATATTAAATATAATATTGACTAACAAGTCATTAGTGGTTTGACACCATTTAGTGTAGTAGCATGTGATTTGGGACGCAGCCTTAGAAGAATCCATGGTTCAGAAAATTTTAAACTCACAAATGGAACCATGGAACATGGGACACTGTTGGGGAAAATGATGATCCCTGATCTGGCCTTCACTCCCTCAGATTGATAGGTCAATCACGTTGATGCTAACCCGGGTCACCGCGGCGGTGGGCTGGCAAACGGTGCGTCTTAATACTGGCAAAATCTTCTAAGTCAACGATTAGTGAGAGCATAGAATTAGGGCTGGCTCGATACCATTTTTTATGCTCGATACCGATATTATTCCTGCAAACTTGAACACGTGACGATACCGATATCGGCCCTTGGGTTGCAAACGTTTAAAATAACTCCACACAGCTGGCATGATGAGCACGCTGCGAGCTAAGGTTTTTAACTCGAGTTCCAGCTGTTGCTCACCTCACATCTGTTTACGGTGCGTCGTTCAAATTGTAGTAAAACAAACGTGACGGGAAAGATATCGAATTAAACTGTATATTCCCTGTCCGAACTCCGATCCAGTGATTTCGCCACATATCGGGCCGATACCGATACAGAATATCGGATCGGTACAGCCCTACAGAGAATGATTTATGATTTGTGCTGTAACAGATCAAACCATTAAAGAGATTAAAACTACATGTGTGTGTGTGTGTAACAAACCGGGATTAGTGGATGCACCGGATGCAATGACTCTCTTTCGATGGAAAATAAAAATACTGGGTAAACATGCACATAAAGACTGTAGCTTACTAAAAAAGAGTGGTAAAATAACAGGAATAAATCTGGGGGAAGTGCTGACAGGAAAATGAGACGTACCACTGTCCCTCGCAGGAATGGAACGAGGAGCCAAAAGCAGCAGTCTAGCCAGGAAAGGAGATTTAAAAAGGACGAAGCTAAAGGACATCAATCTTCGCTCGATTCGGGGTTTTGTGCTTCAGGCTGAGCTAAGCACAGATGGTGATCGTATCATATCTTTCCTGTCCTATCCGACCATCATGCTAGCCTGGAAGCAATGCGTACGCCAGCCAGCAAATCTTTCAGACGAAACATTAGAGGGCGCTAGAGAGACGTTCCGATAGAACCTCGGGTAGTAAGCCTGAAAATGGAAGGTAGTACAAAAGCAGACGGGCTGTCTGAGATGTTGCTCGTGCCGTCTGCTATCGGCAATCGAGCAAAGGGCGACCGATTCTCGCGCCGAACCTCAGAGGAATCTTCAGGACGTCACGTGGCTGGATATTTATGGGCAAGGTTAAGACGGGCCTCAAGAGACAGGCAGGACACTGCACTAATGGTAGCCTGTCAGCGGCGCTAGGAAGCGTTAACTTTTAAAAGCGGCGCAGTCGAGAGAAACATGCAGACGGCCTAATTACAACCCTGCCTACCTTTAGCTCATTGTCTGGGGTCAGGAAGGAGGACCAAGCGGCGCTAAAGATCAGACCGGGAGCTCGTCTGGTGCTGCGTTCCCACACAAATTAGCACCATCATCTACAACTAGCTTCCACTTCAGCCTCAGATGTGCCATTAGGAGTTCCTAACTATCCGCGCTGCCATCTTTAAGAGCGCTCGACCGCATGTTTATTTGAACTCGGGGGAAAGATCTGGAGGAAAACCACCTCGGAGTGAGTCAGTCAGGAAGAAGCGAGCAGGAAACAGAAAGGGAACGTCTAACGCAGCCAGAGTCGAGTTTGTACCAGACACCAGGGGTAATTACTGAAGCCGAGGGGTCATCTATACGCCTCATTGAAATGCAAAGCCGCACGCCGCTTCAAATGACTCGGTGGCTGTTTATTTTCGAGCTTTTTCAAACCGTGTCAAGTTGAACCTGGTGCAGTAATGAAAACGGACCACCATTTAAATTAAAAAGCTGGAGGGAAACAAGCCACAAATTATTCAATGAGCTCAGAGCGCTGTTGACCGGAAATAGCCTGTTCGTTTTGGGGCTCGTAGCAGGTGTACATCCAGGTTGGGCCCCAGACCCTCCCCGACGACCCTGACCACGAAAATAGGGAGTAAAAAACAGGATGTTTGTTCGATACATTTTTTTTATTTATGTCACAAAGAAGAAATTTCGTTCCAGTAAATGGTACGTCCGACCTCTGGGTCGAATGAGGGGAAAATAAGGTAACTTATTGACTAATAAAAAGGGGTCATGACTAAAAAGGGTCATGTCAGGGTCATGTCAATACAGGCAGTAAAATTTCAACCGTTTCAAACAAGGGGTTTAAATAGCAGAGGATGTGATTCAGGAAAAGCAGGACAAACGAGAGGGGAGGAATGTACCCCTTTTCACACAGAGAGGCAAAAAAAGTAAGCAAATATTAACACCGTCCTTCTCACAGAGTCCCGAAACTCTGACACTGCGATGCTGTGAAATTTTGATTTGAAGCCCATTTCAGAAAACTAAATCGTGCTGACCAATCAGAGCTCGTTGTCGGGCAGAACAGCTCATCCTGCAAGCACAAAAGCTCCAGCCTGACCCTAAACGTATCAATATGAAAGAAAATGTGTTTAGAATGAAGCTGAATGATGGTGGTAAAGCTCAGCGACTGGATGGAACCGTTTTATCTTATCTAAGAGCATTCTAATCGGTTCATGGCCACAAAAACACAAACCAAAACCGTGTGAAAAAGGCACGGGAAAATGCCAGCGACACATTAAGAGGAGAGGAATTAAAAAGCAAAGGCAGGCAGGAAGATTGCAGTGTTTATTAAAAAAAAAAAAATTTAAAAAAAGGAAACGCACTTAGTGTGTAGGCCCAACTCGTTGTGAAAAGGGCACAGGTGATCACAGGTGGGCACAGGTGATCACAGGTGGGCACAGGTGGGCACAGGTAAAAGTCCATACTAAACAGGCTCAAAAGGAGCAGCTGCAGCATCAGAAGAAACCATCCAGAGGAAACCGGTGACCATTTTAGGATTTTTCTCTGAGCCAGGATTTAATTTCGGCATCTGTTCGATTCCCCCTCTTTAATCTCTTTAAACAGCGAACTGTTCTGCTTCTGCTTCCTTCGCTCCTCCATCCTTACACCTCTTTAACACGCCATCGCTCTTTCTCCGTATAAAATCCCATCTCTGTCATTTGTGCTCCCGGCCCACTCGTTATTTCTTCGCTGGCATGACATTCATTGTACGGTATACGCGCTCCTCGCGGTACTTCCTATAAATACTTTAAAGGGTTCAGTTAAAACCCTAGCTCGTCTCCTCTCTGTATTAGGGCTATTAGGATCCGTAGTTAAGAAGAATGAGGTCAGATACCCGTCGCTGCGTGACATTTCTGAATGAGCAGCTCATCACAGAGTTCATGGACTCCACGGCGCAGCACTAAATCCTTCTTGTAAAGGCTCATATCTCCAGAGAGCAGTTCGAGTCCTGGTTTGCATGGACAGTGATCAATTAGAGGCATTTTTTAATTCAGACGCTTTTCTCCGAGCGCGGCAGCCCACGCCGACACCGAGAACACCTAATGACTGCCTAACGCCGTTTTACTTAATATGAGCCGATTAGCGTCTTCTGCAAATTCAATCCCTAAAGGGGTTCCAGCGAACGTACGGGGAGGTCGAGAGGAAAGGGTGGCGAGTGCGGGCTGGATTGCTTTGGTGCAGATTCAAAAGCGATACCTCGTGACACGGTGAACTCTTATAAACGTGACCTTTCGGTTACAGCAGGGAGCTACAGATACTGCTCATGGCACGTGAAGCGAGCCTCGAACACACGGCGCATGAGTCTGGGCTTTACCCCTCGAAGGTGACGGCTCTCTAGTGAAGGTAGAATAGAAAAGAGAAAGCACCAGCGTGTATAATGAACTACTCAACCCTGTGGAAAACTGTAAGGCTTCTCTGCAGCTTCTGTCATAATCAATTACAGGCACATCGATCCGACTGAGCCGTCGCTCGTCAGAATTTGTAAACTGACCGCGAATCCTGAACGCAAATGAAGTGGAATCCTTTTAACAGAGAGGCAAAAGGGTTTGCCGTCCATTCAGGATAATCTTCAGGTTGACTAACGGATAACTGTTGTCCTCTCATACAGACCAATAAATGTTACAGATTGATTAAAGAGAGAAAAATAACATCAATCATCATTGAGCGCTTTTTTAAAAAACAGTGCAGCGTCTCAAAGCAGCCTTACAAATAGCAGGGTCCCAAGTCCTGAATGAGCGACTTGTTACTTGTTTTATTGCTAATTTAAATAGCAATATAAATTGTATTACTCACTCAATTTGACTATTACTTCAATATACGTTTAAGTACAGTTGAATCCGGTTAATGGGACCAGCCGCTCATTGGGACCAAATCCTAAAATACCTAAACAAATCCTATTGTATACGTGTAATGTTATTCACTTATTTGGACCAAAATTCTGCTTTATCGGACCAAAGAACGTGAGAATGAATAAGGAAAAGAAGCCACAAGTCGCCACTTAGAGCGGATCAGCGAGATATGGGAGGATTTTTGGGATCCCCGGGAGAATTTATGTTTTTATCAAAGGTCAGGAAATCCGAAAAGTTGTGTTGAC